>BQNB010034248.1:5723-51743 GCA_026074375.1 Tanacetum coccineum
AACGTGCACAGAGGGACGAGTTCCTTGCTAAAAAGGACAAGTCTCAGAAAAGAAGACGTGATGATCAAGATCCTCCTTCTCCTCCCCCAAAAGACTCAGATCAAAGCAAAAAAGAAAAGGCATGACTCTGACGCATCAGGGTCAAAACAGCCTCCAGCTCCTCTGTCCTCAACCTGGAAAAATTTGGATATAAGAGAAGCTCCTTTAAGCTCCTCCAAGCAATAGTCTGATCCTCATTCTGAACAACCAGTCGAAGACATACCAATGCCAGATGCTACACATATATCTGATTCAGAGGACACTGATTCTGCCTATCTTCTAAAGATCAAGCCGAGGCCAAAATGGTTAAAGCCTATTCCAGAGGAAGACTGACCAGAAACTCCAAATGCAGACTGGTACATTCCTCCAAATGACTTGCCTAAACCAGAGAACAACTAGGCAAATGAACTAGCCAAGTCTTATAAAGATCTCACAGAAAACAAGCTACTTCGGAAGACTGGTGATATGGGATCATAAAATGGTTCTACAAAAGGTTAGAGAAGAAGCAGCTTAGCAAGTCTGATTTTGAAGGTCCAACATTCAAGGTAGTTAAAGCCTTTCATGAGAACAACATTTCCCTGCAATTCCAGATGGAAGAATGTCTCCGGCTGCTTACAGATCAAGTTGATCTGGTTAATCCTAAGGGTCATCGGCTCTTGCCTGATGTGAGCAAACCATTACCACTAGGAGGACCACCAGGTCAGGTAACTATTCAGCCGCAATTCTTTTTCAATAAGGACTTGGAATATCTTATATCAGGTGACACAGCAATCAGGGTTGTCTTGTCAATATCCAAGCTTAAAGTCATCAACTATCTAGACTTTAGGCTCGAAGAACTAGTACCGTCACTGTGGATTGAAAGTGAACGTGATTACAATATTAGTGCAGCCTACGGTATTACTCACTGGTGGTTTAAGATAAAGGAATTCTACATCACTAGACATAATGCCCCCTCTGATCTTTATGCAGTCAGATCTCATATGCGGATTCTCAGTGTCGCCAGTCTCAAGAAATTTAAAAGATACAGTTACGCCTTTTTGAAAGAGATTGTTATCCGCAGAGCCGACTACAAAGAGTATAAGATCTCGGAAGCTGATTTCAAAAACCTGCATCCGAATGATTTTAAAGATCTATACCTGCTTCATCTTCAAGGCAAGCTTAACCACCTTCCTGGATCCGACAAAGTTCATCTATACAAAGCAGTAAATATGTAGATCAGGAATATTCTCATCGGACAACATGTGGGAGACTTGCAGCTCAACATTGAGAGCTATCAAACTAAGCTAAAATCTTACACAGCTAAACTGGGATGCATCAGACTTTTTATTCAAAGAAGATTACACCATCATCAGCAAACCGAGGGCTGTAATCTACAGAGATAGAAATGAAGTAAAGAAGATGATGCAAATAAATGAGGTGCACAAGTTTAGTGATGGTACATTGACAAGAATTTTAGATAAGTTGTATCATATGGTTAAAGACTTCAGACTGTTCGAGTACAATCGGGGCATGGAGAATAGGATTTGGTCAGAGGATGACAAAATGAGGAGAGAAGAGTTTATTAAGGTGATCAAGAGAAGACTCAAGATTAGGAGAATATTCGGGAATCTCAAAACCTTTGTTGGTGGAAGGTTAAGATATGTTGACTACAGACTTATCCATAGAACTGAATGATCTCATCATTCTGATACTCAGGTCAGTATCATCTTATTATGTATAATATATCTTGTACATTCTTATCATCATGTAGTGTATCGTTAGGCAGTCAGTGACAAGTATAAAGTTTTTTAAGAGTTTTTCATTAAACTTAAAATATTTCAAATTTTCTTTATACTTGTCACTCACACGTACCCTCACAGATTAAGGAGGAGCATTAATATGTTCCCCATTCGGCTTGTGAATAATCAGCACCTTTTTCTCCTAGTTTTTCCAACATATTTGAATCCATTGGTATCCAAAATATCAAAGGGTTTGAAATTTTTTGATAAGGGGAGAAAATGTGATTTAAATATGAAAACTGATAAAAAAGTAGATTATGTTGGACTCTGGGGATACTCCTCCTCACTGCTCTGTGCTAGTGACATTTTCGTTTAATCGATGCACATGTTGAGGGGGAGCGTTTTTAAAAATTCAAAAACAATCAAGGTACTAAAAGCTTTGATAGTTATATCACAAGTATCTGATTGAATTTTTCAATTGGTTTTTATGGCAAGGTGAACTGTACCAAAAAGACCGACCATGTATTTAATTTTTTTCAGAGTTATAAGGTTGGTAAGGTTAGGTATTAGTTCCCACGATCCAGCTAGAACCGGAGGGATCTTATAACAACCCGTAAATTTTCATCAATGTAAATATCCATCTATTAAGTTAGATGCAATGTACTATCTATCTATTATATATGAACCACCTTTTTCAGGGAAATTTTTCGCTTTATTACATTACTTGCATTACCAATATCTCAATATGAAACATAGCTTGCATAACAAAAGTTAACGAGCCCACGCAACCTACTTATGGAAATCCTATATTCATATATGTTAAGAAAACATCATAATATGTCAAGTCAATATCTTAATATCATTTTTACAAATTACATTACTCATATAATATACCATTTGCAATGTTATATCAAAACGGGCTTTAAACTTTTAATCGATATACCTCACTAAAACCTAACTTTTCCCTGTAAAGTTAATATCTAAAGTGAATGCACAAGCTACTAAAGCATATGTAAAAGTAATATAACATCTCATTTGAAATATAAACTCCCTCCAAGTCAAAGTACAAGTCTTAAAAAGCACAATGTATAAGTCATTAAGCACGATATCTAAAATAGCCATTTAACCTCTGGTTTCCTAAGTAATCTTGTACAATCTATCAAGTACAAGTTACAAGCAAGTCATACACTTCATTTACATCCTATAATCATTCTCATTTCATGAAATTACAAGAAATCAAAGTTAGAAACCCTAACCCGAGCTAAATAGTAACCCGTAACCCGTTTATTGATTTTCATCCGTTTTAAACCTCAACCAACACTCAAATAAGTTGTAATAACTTATTTTACCACATTACCAATCATATTCAATCATTATTTCATCATTTCATTGCAAGTATACACGAATTTAAATCCAAGAAACCCTAACGTGCCCTAATGAGAACTATCAACCCGTTTACTCATTTTCGTTCATTTAAAACCCAAACCACTTATCAACTCTTATTACTAACTCCTAATACTAGCCTTGTGATCATCAATCCATGCTTATAACATCAATACACTTTCCGTAGTAGTATAGTGAGCTTGAGCGTCGGTCATAGTCTTGCTTGCATAGTGTATCGGTTGAAAGTGTTTGGTCTTACGTTGCCCCAAGACCGCACCTACCGCAAAGTCACTAGCATCACACATGATTTCAAAAGGTAGGTCCCAATCGGGGGCAACTAAAATTGGTGCTTCGGTCAATTTCTTCTTAAGTATATTAAATGATTTGATACACTCTTTAGAGAAGAAGAACGGGGTTTCTTTTTCGAGAAGATGGGTCATAGGTCGGGCGATTTTCAAGAAATCTTGAATGAATCTACGATAGAACCCGACATGACCCAAAAAACATCTAACCCCTTAGACGGTGGTGGGATGAGGTAACTTTGCTATGACATCAACTTTTGCCCTATCAACCTCAATCCCGGACTTAGAAATTTTATGACCGAGGACGATGCCCTCTTTGACCATAAAGTGGCACTTCTCCTAGTTTAGAACAAGATTGGTGTCTTCACACCTTTTGAGCATCTTGTCTAAATGGGAAAGGAAAGAAGAGAAAGAATCCCCGAAGACCGAGAAATCATCCATGAAGACCTCCATAGTTTCCTCAATCATGTCGTGGAAAATGGCCATCATGCACATTTGGAACGTGCCGGGAGCATTGCATAAGCCGAAAGGCATACGTCGGTAGGCAAACATTCCATAAGGGAAAGTGAAGGTGGTCTTCTCTTGGTCTTGCGGGTCAATTGGGATTTGAAAGTAACCGAAAAATCCATCCAAAAAGCAATAGAATTCATTTCCGGCTAATCGTTCAAGAATTTGATCCATGAAAGGCAATGGGAAATGGTCCTTCCGGGTGGCATCATTAAGCTTACGGTAATCAATACAAACACGCCACCCTGTGACTAACCTAGTTGGTATCAACTCATTTTCCTCATTGGTCACTATGGTCATTCCGCCCTTTTTGGGCACATAATGGACGAGGCTCACCCACGGGCTATCGTAGATAGGGTAAATCAATCCAGCTTCAAGAAGCTTGATGAAAACAAACAAACAAAAGAAGGAAAAAAAAGAAAACAATAAGAAACAAGTGAAAAAACAGAAGAACACAAAAAAAAATACCACTTCATGAAGCTTGAATATCTTCTTTCTTGCGATAAACCTCATATTTTGGGGGGGGGGGGGGGGGGGGGGGGGGGGGGGGGGGGGGGGGGGGGGGGGAGGGTACCCCTTATTTGATGTTGGACCGTGGGCTTAACATTATCTTCCAAGCAAAAATCTTATGAGTACAAAATTCGGATCTATTCCCTAAATATTCCAAAATCTTCCAAGCAATGCGAGCACGCTTATGTGATCTATAACCTAAGAAAGAGCGATCTTGTCCTCATCTTTAAAGTCTTTAGCGATTATTAAACGGTAACATTTATTGTACCCTCCAAAAACGTGTACTCAAGATGAGGTGGTAAGTCTTTGAGCTCAAGCTCGAGGGGTTCATCACTAGAAGATTCTATGGTCTTAAGTTCCTAAAATTTTTGGTATTTCGGATGGAGAGAAGAAAACAGATCATTGTTTAAATACTTCTCAAGGAGGAGAAGGTCTCCCTCTGGGTCACAGTCGGCATCATCAATTCCAGGTAGAAATGAATTAACACAGAAAGATACCACTCTCGCGATCTCTTCCCAACATGAAGTTCACCTCCCTCCTACAAAAAGAGTAGAGAGGGTGGGGAAGTCTAATAAAGCGAGATCGATTTCCAAAGTTTGGCGGTGGCGGATTGCCACCCATGGAAATAATTACAAAAATCCTAAGTCACTCCTTGAGCAAAACTCTCACAATCTACGTCAAATGACATCGCTTAGGTTAACCGATTCAATAGCTCAATGTAGAGAATCTCTTCAGTATCACCAACTTTGCAATGTTATGGGAATTTGGTCATCAATAGATGCAAGGTTCAGTTGAGTTCCACCGTGGAACTCAATCACAAGAGCGCGCGCGATTCGCCTCAAAAAGGGTCTCCTGAGAATCAAAAGAACCCAAGGATCGGCAACATAATCAACGACTACAAAGTCGACCGAAAAGAAAAATGTTCCATCTTTCACGAAAACATCCTAGGCAAGAAATCGGATCGGATCGACAAAGTCCAAGTATCATCTCAAGAAAAAGGAAAGAGTAAGAGTTCTTGTGTCAAGTTCGGGAGACTTAGCTTTCCCATACGAAAGAGGCATTAGGTTAGATGCTTGCACCGAGATCTCGGCCAAGACTAAACATACATCCTCTCCGGAAACAATCACACGTAAATAAAGAAATCTACCGGGGTCTCCAAGTTTTTCGGGAAACTTTTTGAGGATAACCGCTGAGCAATTCTCATTCACCAGTGTTTTGGTTAGGTCAAGAATCTTATCTTTGTTGTTTAGGAGCTTCCTACACATCAGTGCAAATTTAGTCATGTGTAGGAGAGCATTCGCGAAACTTAGCTCGAAGTGGAGTTTCCGAAAAATCTCCATAAATTTTAAAGCTAAAAGATCGTCTTTTTCATGAAGTTTCTCCTTGTTAATCCTTGAAGGATAAAGTATGGTCTGTTTGGTCTTAAAAACAACAACGGGTTCATCAATTTGAGTTTGGACCACCGTAGGCACTGGATGTTTTTACGGGTGCTTGGTGCATCGTAACCTTTGTCACCATCGGGTTCTTGTTCACCTCATTTTAGGGAGAGTAGAAAAAAGAGGTGCGGAATAGGAGGTCCTCATACAAGATAACACCACTTATCGGTGCTGCATGTGCTTCTCAAATCACATGCCTAAAGATCCTTTCGGGATTAGCAACGATAGTTGCTAGGAAGAGAACCCTGACCCTGAAGGAGAAGCGGTATTAGGCATTCAATGAATTTGGTCAACATGATTTGTCAAATTGGTCATTTGATTTTGTCTGTTTTGGGATTGGTTTTGCATATTTCTCATAACCGCATCATATAAGACATTGACGTAGTTTTGACAAATCGTCATCCCTTGACACCCTTGAACGTTTGAGGGAACGGGGGGTTGGAAAGACTCCCCGGATCTTGGTAAAAGCCGGAGGTTGAGTAAACCGGAGGTCTATGAATTTCTGACCTGATTGTAATATTCCCCTGATTTTAGTTAGTAACGAGACTTTTACGAACATGTTTCCAGTTTCTTCTGTGGAAGTTTTAAACGAGACAGGAAACCGGGAGGAAATCGAACTTGCTTTGTGCATTCATCGAAGTGACGGTAACCAGGTATTTCCTTGGTTGTATTAACTGCGACACGGCTTGAGAAACATATACTTAGAACATGTTATCCCTACATAATTGTTGCCATCCGAAGTGGTGGGACAATTACGGTAAGAATGACCACCACGACACAAGTTCAAACCAACTTTCCCTCGACCAGCCTTTTGACGGTAGCGGAGCTATGAGATCTTTGCTTATCGGGAAGCATAGGCTTTCACCAAAATCTTTAGATTCGGCAACATCGGGAGAAATACCGGGGGTAGAAGAGCTCGAACTCACTTTGGAAAACAATGCTTTGCTTCGTGCACGACGAACTTTCAGGACTTTCTTTCACATGATGCATACAAGCAATCACGGGGCTTTTGACTCCAAAAAAATTTACCACCCACGCTGCGAATTCAACGAATCTTGATCATTTGTATTTAAAGCATTGTAGAACGTATCGAGTTGGTGCAATTCCGAAAAACCATGATGTGGGCATGCTCGAAGGAGATCCTTAAATCGATCCCATGCCTCACTAAAAGACTCATCAAACGTGTTCAGGAAACTATTCTAAAATCTCTCAATTACGACAGATTCTACTCACGTCCTTCTGCGGAGGGCGGGAAAAATCATTGATAAATTTCGAAACAAGATCAATCCCCAAGTAAGAATCGACGACGGGTTTCTTTTTCGAGCCAAAATACCGGGCGGCCCCCCTCGAGGGAAAATAGGAAAAGCATAAAGCTTAATCGACGTATTCAGAACAGCTACTGAGGAATTTCCAAAAGTATAAGTGGCTCTTGTACTGAAATATCACAATATCGAGCATGAGCGATCTTCTTTGTCATGTCCAAAAAAATTGGCATGTTTGAAACGAGATGAAGCAAACCATAGTTTAAGCTCAAAGTTGTCCGCAGGTGGGATTGCGGGAACAACAATGCACTCGTAACCCTCGGTGACTGCTTGTAAGCAATTCCTACCATTGTAACGTATTGATCGCCCCACATCGTAAATTTGGGCCAGGTTTCAAACAATAGCCGGAGGGACTTTGTGCTTGAAGGAACGACGACGATTACATCTCGAAATTATGGAAGAATTATTATTAGGATAAGATGAAGAACGAGTGCGCATGCACTAAAAAGAGAAAATATTTTTGGGTTTTTTATTTATTTAGAGAACAAATGAGAGCGAACAACTTAAACCAATAATCAACTTGCTTCACGGTAGCTCTTTAAAAGAAAAACTACAAAAAAAAAAGGAAGCGGCAAGGAGCAGGGAAAGCGCGAAGCTATTAAAAACCTTCTCCTTTCGGGTCGTAGTTCTTAGGAACAACCCTCCTTAAACACCTCTTAGAGTTTGTTAATCTTTCAAAGGTGAGCCGTACTTGACAAGTGACACAAAGGCAAGTTTTATATCTTTTGTTTGGGAACTGATTAATGATAATACTCTAATTGAGAGTATTATTTTGTCTTTTTTATATAAAATAAAAAGAAAAGCAAAAATATTTTTGTATTTTTCTTTTACATAGTTATAAAAGAAAATAAAATTCAACAAAACGAAACACAACTACTTCACTGGAATGGATCTTCAAATAATAATCTTCAAACGACATGAAAAATCGAAACACGACTTCCCCGGCAACGGCGCCAAAAATTGATTTGGCCAAACACACACACATATATATATATAAGGATAATTACAATTATAGTAAAAATTAAGAATTCTAAAAGATTTTGGAAAACTACTCTTAACCAAAGTATTTTCAAAAATCCCCCGGGTCGTTTCCCAACGAAGCGTGAATTGAGATTCATTTCAATTTGTGATCGAGAAATTTGAATTTTTCAAGATTTGAAATAGGATTTTTATTCTAAAAACTATAACGGGAAAAACAAGCAAAGGCGTAAGACACTAAAAACATCGACAGTAATTACAGCTAAAACACGAAAACGATGCCGGAATCTAAATCCCGAGCCTTAAAAACCTACACATGAAATTTTCACAACCCTACACAATGAAAATTTATTTTTAACAAGTCCTACATGTTAAAAGAAAATTAAAAAAAAGACAATATATTTTTTTGACTTTTAATTTTTATTATGAATTAAACATAACTATTTTAATAAAATTAAATCCAAATTAAATATAAAAAATACTAAACGATTTTATAAAAAATTGAAAAAATTAAGGAAAGTGCTTTGAACTATACTAGACCTAAGAAAAATAAAATGGGGCCAACAACTTATCTCAATAAGCTATTATAAAGCCCAAAAGGGCTGATAGCTTAAATGAAAAAAGAGGTGTTAAATAATTAATTGTGCCAAGTTAAACCAGATAGCCCTACTGGTGCTAATGGTTAACGTGTGTGTGTGAGGCTTAGGTGTGGTTGAGGTCACGGGTTCGAGCCCTGCTCACCCTTGACTTCCCACACCTTTGTTTTTTTTCTTTTTCTTTTTACAAACTTATTCAAAAAGCTAAAATGAGCAACTTTTGTGAAAACATTTTTTTTAACTACAAATAAGCACAAAAATAAGCACTAACAGATTGACAGATTTGCTAAAAACATAAAAACTTCTATGCCTAAACTATTTTAACTAAATAAGATGAATAAGCTCAAAACTTAAACAAAATAAGCTACAAGCACTTTAAACCTAACCTAATAAGCAAGACTAACTAAAGAAAGACAAGTATAAGCAACTTAAAAGCTTTAAAAAGCAAATAAGCCAGTGGGTCCTAACTGAGGTGAAAACAACATGAATAGGCACCTTTGGGCTTATTTTTAAGCCCAAAGACAGATCCTTATGGCTTATTGACTCACAAAATCTTAAAGCTTATCCTAAAATCTAATCTTACAAGCTACTCCTAAAAATCATCTAAATAGCTAACGAAAAAGCATTTTGAAAACATTCAGATAAGACCAGGAAAAAGCCACATGGAACAAGGGCAACTCACCAATATTTTGCTATTTTTACGGTTTTTCTTAAACTTGCGAAAATGACTTATTTGCAGACTAAAAATAAGACTATTAAAAAGGACTTTATTAAAACCAAATTACACCAAAAACAATCAGACTTTAACCCTAACCTACTTGTGTAAAATGATTTGTACATCCAAAAACCAAATTTAACTAACTAACATTTGGAGAATGAAAAATGGCTAAAACTTACCCACTAACACACACACACCCACAAGAAACTGTTTTGACCCATTTGTGTTTTAAACAATGAAACAGTAAGTGAAACTTTAAGACCAGGTTATACACTCAAAGGGGAGTATATATTGATCTTAAAAACACACAACTTAAACCTTAGAACTTAAGATCAAAGATTTGCATACCTAAACTAAAAATCACCACACCACTTTAGGAAACATATGTATAAAAAAAACTTAGAAAATAAGTTTTAAACCTTAAAAACTTTTGAAAATCGATTAAAACCACTTAAAAGAGCTTGACAAAACTGACTTAGTGACCCAAAACAACTTTTAAGCTCTTTTGACTCATTTTGACCCCTTGTGCCAAACACCCCTTTAAGCATTCAAAATCCATTTTTAAACTTGATTTTATTTGATTTAAGCTAAGATTTCTACAAACAGATAACAAACTATCAATATTAGGCCCAATAAGCATGAAAAACACAGAGATAAGACACTAGAATAAAGCAGTCTAGCAAAATAAGCTATACACTACAAAAAAAGTGAAATCATACAAAAATCCCTTATGCTTCAATCAAGTGCACTTTAAATGTACCTCGGTACAAAAACTCCAGCTTACATTAAAACAAGCTGGTAAACAACCCATAAGCCCATCCAAATCTCACACATCATCCATATTAGCCTTTTTGGTGAATTTATTGAGTAACAAATGCCTTAAACCTTATAAACTATGAAAAGTTTTATAAAGTTCAAGCGAAAACATCTTACAACAAGAGAAAACAGCAACAAGCTAATAAGAGCTTTGAAGATATCTCTAAACAACCATTTGGAGCCATATAACTTCAAACACGAATTCTTGTGACTTAAAAAACTTGGAATTTCATTAAACCTGAAAAACAGTTACAAACTTTAAACCAAAAACTAAACATTGAAACATGAAATAAGCTGTAAAATTACAAAAGAAAAGATGAATGCCCTAATGCATCAATGAGGTCTTATTTATACTAAAATTCTTCAAGTCTTGGTTCTTGGACTTGTGTTTCTTCAGTGAGTGAAAACTGAGGTGTGCGTCTTGTGTGAGAGGCTCAAAGTCTTTAATCTCAGCCATTAATCTTGTTTGTGTTTCTTTTGAGTTCATCACAGCCCTTAATGTTGTCCTCAACCAATGAAAAATCATGGGATTGCCAACATGGGAATGAGCCCATGTGATGTGGGTTTTAGTGGAGATGATGGTGAGGGGTTATCCCCTGTGTAATTCGGGGTTGCAGGGTAAAAGGTTGGGAGAGATGAACAATGGCAAGAGAAAAAGAGCGCCTTTTTATCTCTGTTTAAGGTATTTGTTTCAAGAACAGCCCCTTAACTTGTATGCTCTTGTTTCAACCACAGTTCTTGTGGTGTAGTAAACTAAAAAGGGGGTTTGCAGGATTGGCCCCTGAGGTTGTATTTGGTTGTTGCATGGTTAGTCCCTAAAGGACTAACAGGGTAACAGACTTAACAGCCTTATCATAGGCTTGTTAAGTAGCTTTGGGCTTTTGGGCTGTTTGTTTATTTGGGCCAGTTGGGATTATTTGGGCCTTAAGCTTAACTTTGGTCTTCTTAATACATTAATGGGCTGACCCGACCCATTAAGTATTTCTTCGGTGTCGGCTTCTGTTTTGACTTTGACTTTGCGGGGTTGATTTTTCGGCTTTGACTTTGACTTTCCTTTGACTTTGACTTTTTACGCTCTTTCCATTCACGTGCTCGGTTTTGTTCTTCTGGCTTGATTTTGTGTCTTTTTGTCGTATATCCGTTACATGCACAACATAAATGCAAAACACACAAATACAATGTATTTTTGGTATGTTTTTGGTCGTTTTAAGCCCGTTTTATCTGATAAATGGTATGTGTAATTAAGCACATACCAAAACCTAAGGTAACCAAGGAAAAACCATCTAAGCCTTCTACTGCTAAGCCACCAAAGCCTAAGCCTTCTAAAGAGAAGTCAACCAAGGCTACACCCTTACAAAAGGCCGGAATAGGTAAAGTTACAAAAGAGCAAAACGTGAAGAGTTATTTCCAACTAGTTGACGAACCTGATGAAGAACCAGCTCAACCTGAACCTGAACCTGAACCTAAACCTGAAACCGAATATAAGGTGAAGGTGAAGAATATGATGTCGAACGAGCTATTCAGATGAGTCTAGAATCGTTTCAAGCACAGAGTCAAGCACATGTTGGCGGCGTGGCTATTCGAGAACCTGTAGCAGAGGCCACCCGACCACTCCCTGTAGTTGAAGGTAAGGGAAAAGCAATTGTAACAGACGAACAAGATGCACAATCACTGTTAGCCCTGCACACGCCAAAAAGGAGAAGTACCACGAACCAGTTCATATTCCAGAGGTAGACTCCAGCTACTGAAGAGGCATCAACTGGACCCTCTGCACAACCATAGGATGACACATCAGCAAATATAGTTCGTGATTCCCCGTCTCCTGCGGATGCTAAAACAGGTGCTGATACAGACATGACAAATAGTAGAGGTAATACTAAGATACTGCAGATTGGTGATGAACAAGGTGGTGATGTGACTGAGGTGGTAAATCTAGAAGACAAGACAGCTGAGATTGAAGAAGGCCAGGCTGGATCAGACCCTGGTAAAACACCCGAGTCTCGACCCCTACCTGATGATAACAAGATGGACGAAGACCAAGCTGGATCAGACCCTGGAGAAAGCCGTGTGGCTCTTGCTGGACCAAACCCTGAGCCCATGCACGATGAGTTTATGGCTAATGTGTACCCCAAAGTTCATGAAAGCCTGAAATTTCCAGCTGATGAACATATCATCTTAGAGGATCCATTAAGCTCAACTAGGCCTCTCTCTTCAATAAAGAATCTGGATGATGCATTTACTATTGGGGATCAGTTCATAAATGACAAAGCAACTGAAGATGAACCGGAGAACCTCAATGTGGAATCAGAAGTGGTCTCAATGGTCAATGTTCTAATTTATCAAGCATCTTCCTCAGTTCTACCACTATACACACCGGTTATTGATCTCTCACCCCCTAAACCTGTATCCTCTTCCACTTAAGCACCAATCTTTACAGCTACAACGGCGACTACAACAACAACCCTTCCACTTCCACCTCCACCACAACAACAAAGCTCAACAGATTCAGAGTTAGCTGCGCATGTCACAACACTTGAAAAGAAATTCTCTGATTTAGAGCAGAAGAGCAAGAATCTTGACAACACGACTAAGAATCTTGGATCCAGGGTTTTCACATTGGAGCTTAGAGATCTACCTTATAAGATCGATGAAATTGTCCGTGAAACTGTGAAAGAGGCTGTACAAGTGGCTCTTCAAGCTCCGCTTCGAGTCCACTTCAAAGATCTGCCCGAAGCTGATATGAAAGAAATGCTTCACCAACGGATGTTTGAAACTGGTTCTTACAAATCACTTCCAGAACATGTCGCACTCTATGAAGCTCTTGAGGCATCTATGGAACGTGTACAGAGGGACGAGTTCCTTGCTGAAAAGGACAAGTCATGGAAAAGAAGACATGATGATCAAGATCCTTCTTCTCCTCCCCCAAAAGACTTAGATCAAAACAAAAAGAAAAGGCATGACTCTGACGCATCAGGGTCAAAACAGCCTCCAGCTCCTCAATCCTGAGCCTGGAAAACTTCAGACACAAGAGAAGCTCCTTCAAGCTCCTCCAAGCAACAGTTCGGTCCTCATTCTGAACAACCAGTCAAAGACATACCAATGCCAGATGTTGCACATATATCTGATTCAGAGGATATTGATTCTGCCTATCTTCCAAAGATCAAGCCGAGGCTAGAATGGTTGAAGCTTATTCCAGAGGAAGACCGACCAGAAACTCCAGAACCAGACTGGTCCGTT
Source organism: Tanacetum coccineum (assembly GCA_026074375.1). Classification (NCBI taxonomy): domain Eukaryota; kingdom Viridiplantae; phylum Streptophyta; class Magnoliopsida; order Asterales; family Asteraceae; genus Tanacetum; species Tanacetum coccineum. The sequence goes on from BQNB010034248.1 coordinate 19,286, forward strand.
CCTCCGAATGACTTGCCTAAACCAGAGAACGACTAGGAAAATGCACTCGTCAAGTCCTATAAAGATCCCGCGGAAAACAAGCTACTTCGGAAGACTAGTGATATGGGATCATTCATAAAATGGTTCTGCAAAAGGTTAGGGAAGAAGCAGCTTTGCAAGTCTGATTTGGAAGGTCCATCATTCAAGGTAGTCAAATCCTTTCACGAGAACAACATTTCCCTACTATTCCATATGGAAGAGTGTCACCGACTGCTTACGGATCAAGTTGATCTTGTTAATCCTGAGGGTCATTGGGTCATGCCTGATGTGAGCAAACCGTTACCCCTAGGAGGACCACTAGGTCAGGTAACTATTCAGCCACAATTCTTTTTCAATAAGGACTTAGAATATCTTATATCAGGTGACACAGCAAGCAGGGCTGCCTTGTCAATATCCAAGCTTAAAGCCGCCAACTATCCAGACTTTGGGCTCGAAGAACTAGTACCGTCGCTGCAGATAAAAGTGAACGTGATTACAATATTAGTGCAGCCTACAGTATTACTCACTGGTGGTTTAAGAGAAAGGAATTCTACATCACTAGACACAATGCCCCCTCTGATCGTCATGCAGTCAGATCTCATATGCGGATTCTTAGTGTCGTCAGTCTCAAGAAATTTGAAAGATACGGTTACACCTTTTTGAAAGAGATTGTTATCCGCAAAGCCGACTACAAAGAGTACAAGATCTCGGAAGCCGATTTCAAAAATCTGCATCCGAATGATTTTGAAGATTCGTACTTGCTTCATCTTCAAGGCAAGCTCAACCACCTTCCTGGATCCGACAAAGTTCATCTATACAACGCAGTAAATATGTGGATCAGGAATATTGTCATCAGACAACATGTGGGAGACTTGCAGCTCGGCATTGAGAGCTATCAAACTAAGCTCAATCATATACAGCCGAACTAGGATGCATCAAACTTTCTATTCAAAGAAGATTACACCATCGCCAGCAAGCCGAGGGCTGTAATCTACAGAGATAGAAATGAAGTAAAGAAGATGATGCGGATAAATGAGGTGCATAAGTTTAGTGATGGTATGTTGACAAGAGTCTTGGACAAGCTGGATTATATGGTTAAAGACTTCAGACTGTTCGAGTACAATCGGGGCATAGAGAATAGGATTTAGTCAGAGGATGACAAAAGGAGGAGCGAAGAGTTTATTGAGGTGATCGAGAGAAGACTCAATATTAGGAGAATATTCAACCATCTCGAAAGCCTTGTTGGTGGTAGACTAAGAGATGTTGACTACAGACTTATCCAGAGAACTGAATGATTTAATCATTCCAATACTCAGGTCAATATCATCTTATCTTGTATAATATATCTTGTACATTCTTATCATTATGTAGTGTATCTTTAAGTGTTCAGTGACAAGTATAAAGTTTTTCAAGAGTTTCTCGTTAAAACTCAAAATCTATCAAATTTTTTTATACTTGTCACTCACGCGTACCCTCATTGATTAAGGGGGAGCATTAATATGATCCCCATTTAGCTTATGAATAATCAGCACATTTTTCTCCCAGTTTTTTTCAACATATATGAATCCATTGGTATCCAAAATATCAACGGATTTGAAATTTTTGATAAGAGAAGAAAATGTGATTTAAATATGAAAACTGATAAAAAATGTAATTTTGTGGACTCATGTGTATACTCCATCCTCCTTGTGCTAAACATTTTTGTTTAATCGATGCACATGTTAAGGGGAGCATTTTTGAAAATTCAAAAACAATCCAGGTACTAAAAGCTTTGATAGTTATATCACAAGTACCTGATTGAATTTTTCAATTGGTTTTTATGGCAATGTGAACTGTACCAAAAAAACCGACCATGTATTTAATTTTATCAGAGTTATAAGGTTGGTAAGGTTAGGTATTAGTTCCCATGATCCAACTAGAACCGGAGGGATCTACCCAGGGACAATCCACTAGTTAGTGTAGAAGTCCTTAGGTATGACATAAAAAAAGGAGTAAAAGTGAGAATAAGGGAATAGTGTCGACTGAGATAGAGCTAGTACTGGAACAAACCCAACACGGTTTTAGTCATGAAGTCTCATTAAGCACTGAAGGGGTTGAAGAATGAAAAAGAAATGTAAGGATAAAGGGTGTAAAGAAAGAAGCCCTCCATACACTTAGGCAGAAACCGAGTCAATACATCTACTGTCAGAATCACAATGATGATTGCTGACATTGAAGAAAGCCGTCATGGACCCAGTGATGCAATGCACAACCCTCCTTAGCCACTCAGAATCTCTTAAAATATTTCGGTTTCATTTCTCATGGAGACTAAACACGTTATCTATTGACTTTCTCACTCCAAGTTAGTTTAAATTGAAAAGGTAGCAGTCCACTCCAGCCTTCGATCACTAAAACCAAAATGTACAATTGAGTCTAGAGCCAAGAGATCAATAATTAATCTCATTAGGACACTATTCCATTTTACTTGTTCCTCACACAATGTGAAAAACAAGGATTATCATAAGAGTCCTACACATTATCCTTGTGGTATTGCTAGAACATCCAGTGATACTTAAATATCACGGTGAAGATGGAAATCCTGCTAGAGCCAACATCAAACAAGCTCTTGGTAGGTGACTTATGAGTTCTTTAATGGATCAAACTTGTGGCAACTGGAAAGCAACGATGGTGCGATTCTACAAGAATCAAACTTGTTTCAGTATACGAATTGACGGTTAATGAACTTTGACAAAAGCTTAAAACTCTCGATGTTTTACAAAAACCTTTTACTGAGTAACACGTCGACTGATTTCCAAACCAATTTATCTCTTTATTGCTAACTGTTTTATTACAAGTTTATATAAAGATGGAGATGGTGTCATCCTGTTTTGGCAGAGACGAGTTCATTACCGCATGCTCATACTTGACCAACACATTCAAAGAAATCATGAAAGCTCAAGCATATGTGTCTAAGCTACCGCAACTCTGATACCACGCGTCCTTTTTGAAGTGGCTATGTATTCAAGTTAAAGAACTTCAATAACAAATTATCCAAGCTTTTAAGAACAAGAAAGGTATGAGCATGTCGGTCTGCAAGACACAAGACCACAAGACGACAAAAGATCACAAGTTGATGATCAGAGATTGGATTTGGCTGAGGATCTCAAGTAAGCTCAAGATCACATATCAAGTTTAAACACAAGCCACAAGACAAAGACCACTACATCAAAGTACAAGATATCACATGAAGAATCAAAGACTACGAGCTGAACTCAAAATCAATCATAAGATTGCTGAGCTTAAGATAGTATTTTCTGGGGTGACCTCCCTTAGGGGGAGATTGTTAGATATTAGAAAAAGACTCGGTCACCCTGTGCAGTTTATCATTTATTGTAGCTCGTAGTTAAACGGTTAATGTATAACATTCGGTATTGGGCCGGGTTATAAAGCCCAAAGTGTAAGCCCATACCATAGCCTAAGGGCTGATTTTGTAAGACACTATATAAGCCTCTTCCATGATTTAAACATAAAGCGGAAATAACAATTAATCTAGGGCAAGAACAATTAATCTATGGCAAGAAGGGAACTAAACCCTAAAGGATCTCAACCTAATAATAAAAGCAACTTAAAAGAAATAAATAAATAAATAAATAAGAAAATATTAACCTTTGAGAAAATCGGAATTCTCACACGCAGACCACCTTGGTCGAACTTGGAGGCAAGTACCCAAACGAGAGTACCTCTAATAGCTCACACCCACGAACCAAAGAGAAAAGAATTCGAACTCCTAAGGTCCCGTTACACGAAAGGCTCTTACAAGGAGTTGGAATGAGAAAAAGAGAATGAGCAAATAAAGCCTTGGCATGCCCCTCTATTTATATTGAGAGGGAGGGGTTTGGGATGTCTCTTTGGGGAGATATGAGATACCCCAAAAAACGTCCCACGGGCCCCATTTAGGTCTTCTCGACCCGTTCAACTCAATACACTTTGTATTAGTTCGTATTCTGCCCAAGCTTCTTTTTAATTAGCTTCTATTTAAGTTACCAACTATTAATAAATTAATAAACCAATTAATTATACATATAATATTAATTCTAATTAATATTATTCTCCTTTATTATTTCTCTTAACGGTTTTCTCTTAACGGTTCACTGAGGGCAACCAAAAAAGAACTCTACTTTTGACGACAGTCTTACCAATTAGTTATGAACTTAGACACTAAATCCGACAACTAAAACTTCAAATGTTGTAACTAGTTTTGAGTTCAGATACATAATACAAATCAAACCTAACTATTATCTTCAATCTTAAATAAGGAGATGAAGATTTACACACAGAAACAAAAAGAGAAATAAAGAAACGATTACAAAAGATAAAAAATTTAAAACAGATATTGCCTCCTTTTATACTAGCTAATTTTGCATCTTTAGTCCTTGCAGCTTAGCTCATTCACTTTTCATTTTAGCTCCATTAAGTCCCTGCAGTTCTAAACCACTTGCAATTAAGCTACAAATAACTTAAGTATATTACCATTCTTACCCTTTAGACTTTAACTCAGTCTCATCACAAGTCATTACCACATGATTTGGGTTAATATTCTTAATATTCCCCCTTAAGTCAATCTAGTACATATCATACAAACCCAGATTCTCATAAAATCTATTGTGATCCACAACACTTAACCCTTTTGTAAAAATATCAGCTATATTATCAACTTTTTAACAACACTATCAGTAACTTTTTCTCTTAAGAAAAATAATTCAATCTCAAAATGCTTAGTCCTCTCATGAAATACGAGATTTATATCAATTTGTATAGCTGAACTATTATCATAGTGTAAAGGAACTGGGATAGATTTTTTAATATTCAGCTCAGCTAAGATTTTTAGAATCCATATAACTTCACAAGTCATACTGTTCATTGCCATGTATTCTGCTTCAGCAAAAGACTTAGATAACATAGACTATTTTTTACTCTTCCAAGATACCAAATCTTTACCCATAAACACTGCATATCCTGTTACAGACTTTCTAGTAGCCTTGCATTTAGCCCAGTAAGAATCAACAAACACACTTAGATTCATAACATCACTTTTACAGAAAGAAATTCCCTTTCTAGGTACATTCTTTAAGTATCTTAAAACTCTAAATGCAAGCTTAAGATGAGACTGTAAAGGAGCATGCATGTATTGACTAAGAACATGAATAGCATAACATATATCAGGTCTTGTATGAGTCAAATAGATTAACTTTCCTACTAACTTTTGGTAATTATTTATACCACTTAGTGGTTTGTCAATTTCAACAAGACCTTCTTTGTTACTCTTAATTGCAAGTTCTTTAGATTCAATAGGAGTACCACAAGGTTTATAGGTAAGCATACCAAAGTCTGCTAACAATTCTAAGTAGTACTTTCTTTGTGAAAGATATAGATTACCATTTGATTCCAAAACTTCAATCCCTAAAAAATACTTTAACTTTCCAAGATCTTTGATTAAAAACTTGGAACTTAAAAATGTTTTAAACTTGTTAATTTCATCAATGTAATTACATGTGATGACTATATCATCAACATAAACAAGTAATACAATGAATACTCCATTCTTATCTTTAATGAATAAAGAAAAATCATTTTTACTTTGTTTAAATCATTTTCAAGTAAAACTGAAGTAAGCTTTTCATTCAACTTTCTTGGAGCCTGCTTTAAACCATTTAGAGACTTTACCAACTTACAAACTCTTGTATCAGACTTATCAAAGTACCCATCAGGAAGAGACATATACATATCCTCAACCAAATCACCATATAAGAATGCATTATTAATATCTAACTGATACAAAGGCCAATTATGATAAACAACAATACACAAAATGCATCTTACAGAAACAATCTTAACAACTGGAGAGAATGTCTCTTCATAGTCTATTCCCTTTTTTTTATTAAATCTTTTTGCTACTAATCTAGCCTTAAACCTTTCTATCTCTCCAGTAGAATTATACTTGACTTTAAAAACCTATTTACTACTAATCGGTTTTCTACCAACAGGTAACTCATTTATTACCCAAGTTCCATTTCTACTCAATGCTTCCATTTCTAAGTTCATAGCCTCTATCCACATAATATCTTTTGATGCCTCATCAAAAGTTTTAGGTTTTATTATCTTATTCAGGCTAGTAGAAAAAATAAAATTTTCAAGACTTAGATTTGAATAGTTAACCTGTTTATCAATACTATACTTTACTTTAGAATCAATTTTAAAATCCCTTAACTTTTTAGGCATACTAGTTTTCCTAGAAGACCTTCTAAGATTACTATCACTTTGGCTATCTGGAATCACATTAAGAATTTCAAACATTTCATTAAACTCTTGGTAAAAACTGTAATCTCCCTCAGACTATTTATCATCTTTCTCAAGTATTGCATTTTCCTCTACATTACTGACTGTTTCTGCAGAATAACTATCATCAGGATGCCCGGCATCATCCCATCTACTGAATTCAATATTTTCAGTACCTTAAGATAATGTAGGGTTTATGCCTTTACTTATTTCAGTCTTATTATCTCTCCCATCATCATAGGGATCACTTAACTTAGACTAATTCTCATCATTATTAAAGAAATTATGACTGTTTTTATCTTGAAAAACCATTTCATACTCTGTACACTCTGTACTATTCTTAAAAGGAAACACAGTTTCATAAAACTTTACATCCCTTGAACAAAAAATACTTTTTTCTTTCAAGACTATAAAGTTTATAGCCTTTCTTTTCATTTGAATAACAAATAAAGAAAGACTTTTCAGTAGGGCTGAGCAAAACCAACCGAAAACCGAACCGAACTGAACCGACAAACCAAACCGAACCGAACCAAACCGACCAAAACCGAACCTACCATTTTCGGTGCGATTTTTTGGTTTTGTGTGTTTATAGCTTTCGTTTTCGGTTTTGTCGTTTCGGTTCGATTTCTGTTTGGTTCGGGTTAAGACCAAGAAAAATACGCCTAAACTATCTATTCGGTTTGGTTTTTGTTAGCTCGGTTCGGTTTTGGATTTTCTCGGTAACTTCGGTTTGGTTTCTATTCATGTTTTTCCTCAAACTCGGTTTTTGGTTCGGTTCGGTTTTTGTCGGTTTGGTTCTGTTTTGAACTGATGCTCACCCCTACTTTTCAGACCTTGATGAGAAATTGTCATTGTCATTAAGCACAGTAGAAAAACATAAACATCCAAAAGTTTTAGGTGAGAGAGATTTGGTTCAGTTTTAAAAACTAATTCATAAGGTAACTTTCCATACAACACAGAGCTTGGGATCCTGTTAATAAAAGAAACATCAGTCAAAATATACTCAGTCCACATGTTTAAAGGTATGCCCCCGTGAAACATGAGGGCTCTGGCTACATTCAATAAATGCCTATGTTTCCTCTCAGCAACACCATTTTGCTAAGGGGTATAAGGACAAAAGGTTTGATGAAGTATACCATTTTCCTTTAAAAACCTTTCCATATTTTAATTTATAAACTCTGTTTCATTATCACTTTTGAGATCTTTAACAGACTTATCAAATTAATTCCTGATCAAATTAAAACAGGTAACAATATGTTGGAATACTTCATCTTTCCCCCTAAGTAAAAACACCCAAACTGCTCTAGTGTAATCATCCACCACTGTAAGAAAATACATATACCCTTCTCTACTTTAAGCCTTATAAGGACCCCAAACATCCAAGTGAACAATCTGTCTAATATCTTTGGTTTTATGTTCACTAAGAGGAAAAAGTTCTCTAGTTTGTTTAGCCTTATGACATGCATCACAAACATTATCATTTTTGTCTTTTTCAAAATCAAGTTTTGTCTTTAAAATGTTCAGAACTTGATCAGAAGGATGACCAAGCCTGTTATGCCATGTGCACTTAGACAGACAAAAAATTTCAATATTATTATTAACAAGTCTTTTACCTGTATTTAAAAAATACAGCCTATTACTTTCTTTACAAGTACCCACTTGGGTCCTTTGAATAGAATCTTGAATAACACAAACATCCTCATCAAAAAGAACTCTATACTTATTATCCTTACTTAGTTTGTACACAGATAGAAGACTGACTTTATATCCAGACACAACTAAGACATCATGAATGACAATCTTATCAGTCAGCCTAAGGCTACCCACATGGGTGACAACAGTCTTAGTACCATTTGGATGACCAACTGTCATGTTAAGCTTAGAAACCTCAACAACATTAAACATATTCTGAATGGTGTAAGTCATATGTTGACTTGCACCAGAATCAATAATCCATCCAGTATAAAGTTTATATGTCCTTATATTAGAATTGTGATTAAAGAATCTGGAAGAGCAGAAACTAATCACAGAGTTAATACCTGCAATGTTTGCAGGCATACTGCTGGAACCAATCTTATCACTAATCAAGGCCATCAATCTCTTATATTGCTCATCAGTGAAAGAATTACTATCGGGTTGATCCCTATTACCTGTAACTTGTTAAAACCTGTATTTTTCTTAAAATTGGGAGGATATCCCACAAGCTCAAAACACCTATCAGCAGTATGGTCATTCATATTAGAGCCTAGGGTATAGTAACGCCACCACCGGCGTTATGCCTATGTGGCAGCCGCGTTGGTGGCGTTACCACACCGCCACCCAACGTTGGCCAACGCCGTTGGGCTCGGCGTCAAGCCACCAACGCGCGTTGGTGGTGTATTATTAAATTTTTTTTAAAACGGCTAGTTTTTGCAATTTAAAAAAATATTTCTTTTAAAAATCCATGGTAACGGCTAGTACCGAATTTTAAAAAATAAATTTTTTTAAAACTTTAAAAGCCTTCAACGGCTATAATTTCAAAAAAAATATTTTCAAAAATTTTACCCCCTATATATAACCCCCTTTACCTATACATTTTTCACACTTCTACATCTTCCAACTATCTTCTACATCTTCAAACTATCTTCAATTCCGGCCAAAAAAAAACGTCTGACTTTCCCAACCACGGAACCTCCTTAATGTTACGGCAGACAGGAAAAAACAAAAAATTGACGGGTCGAACGTCGAATTCTCAATTCTCCGGGTTTTCTAGCCAAGCTCCGATGAATCCCGAGCAACTAGTTTTTTTACAAACTCAAGCTTTTTTTTTTACTTTCAACAAAGCCAACAACAAAGCAGACAACAAAACCCAAAACAATTCTCTATACCACAACAACAAAGCCAATCCTCAAACTCACTCTCCCAAACCGAAGCCCAACCAAAACGTGTACCCCGAAAACGATCCGTAAAAAAAGCAAAGACGTGAAGGTTCCGGACGGGGGGGAGTGCAAAGACGTGGAGGTTCCGGACGGGGGGGGTTCGTTTCGTTGGCAATCGGACGAGGAAACTTTACTTGCAAAATGTTACGTTGCGGTTTCCGAAGATAGAAATGTCGGGAGGTCTCAGGCGAAGGATACTTTTTGGTATCGGGTTTTGAACGAATTCAGTCGGTTGAATTTTCAAAAACGTACTAAGGATATGTTGTCAAGCCAAATGGAATACGTTGCATCATAATTGCCAAAAGTTCAACGCAATCTATAAATGGTGCTCACGTTTGACAAAAAGTGGTGAGAGCGAGTTGGATGTTATGAAACAAGCTCAGGGGGCTTATCGTGACGAGAATAAAAATATCACGTTTGCTCATGAAGATGCTTGGGAAATTTTACGTAAACACGCGAAATGGGACGCACCCGCACCCGCACCGGTTGATTTAACCGAAGATGAAGAAATCGCCGAGGTAAACACCGATGAGCTATTCGGTCCTGATACTAGACCACGTCCTCCCGGCAAACAACGCCCCGGGAAAAAAACGAAATCCGATACATCAGTGAGCACCAGGGGGAGTAGCTCGTCAAGCCAATTTGGGGATATTATGACAAAAGAGCTACGTCTCAAACGAGAAGCCACTGAAGCCGCGTTCAAAGTGGCAAAAGAAAAAGACCGCACGGTGATGCGTTTGGAAGAAATGAAATTTCTCGCTATAAGCACGAAAGATTTGTCGGAGGACGACGCATATTTTATCGAAGAAAAAAAAAGACCATTCGTGCCAAATATAACTTGTACCGGAACTAGTCGTTAGGGTGTAGTTTTTTTAATTTTCGTATATTTTTTTTTCGTATGTTTTTTTTAATTTCGAATGTTTTCTTTGTTTTTAGGATTGTAATTTGTATTTTTAATTTAATGAAATGAATTTAGTTTGTTTTAAAAATTGGAAAAAAAAATTGGTGGGTCCCAAAAAGTGGTGTTAATGGTGTTATGGTTACCTGGGTATTTTGGGTGTTGGTGTTATTGTGTTAAAGCTGATGTGGCGCTGATGTGTCGGTGTTAATGGTGTTACCACACCTTGTGCTGTTACAGTGAGTACAAACCAAGTTAGGTCTATTAAGCTTTCTAGGTTGATTATTATTAGGAGCCCAGCTATTATTACTATTATTAGGCCTAGCAACAAAAGCATAATTTCTAGTTTTGGTCACATTATGAGTCTGAGAAGCCCTGTGGGATTCATCTCTAGACAAGGTAGCAAAAGCTCCCTTGACATTAGGAATACGATCAGTAGTAAGGAGTATACTCCTTATAGGAGCATAAAACTCATCAAGCCCCATAAGAAACTGCATCAACTTAAGAAGTTGATTATGTTTCTTTAGTTTTTTTGAGTTCTCACAAACACAGTCAGGCAAGTTGACAAATGAGTCATGTTACCTTCATAGTGTATTAAACTTGTGATAATACTCAGATAAGGGAGAGCCAGATTTACATAAAGAATGAATCTTAAAATGCATATTAAAGATCACAGAAGCATCTTGTTTACTATAAGTTTCTTCTAATTCATCCCAAACAACTTTAGCATTTTTAGGAAAAACCTGACCCATAAACACATCTTGAGAAACACAACCAATAATCCAGTTAAGAACCACAAAATTACACCTATCTCATTGTTCTTACTTAAACCTTCCTCAGTAGGTCTAGTTAATTTTCCATTTATAAAACCAAGTTTATTCTTAGTATGAATAGCAATAGTTATAGCAGCTTTCCAAACTTTGTAATTTTAGTACCTTCCAATTTAAAATTAATCAAAGATACCCCACTTGTGTCATTACTATGCAAGAACAAGGGATCATACTGATCAATATTGCTTCCCTCAGGATCAGAGGCTTGCCCTTTATCATTGGGAGGCTTTTCACCATCACCTATAATGACAAATCAAAGAAACAAATAATGAAAACAGAACAAGGCACAAAACCACTAGATGGTAGTATAGACTCTGTTATTATTTTGGTACAAGATATACACCTACTATAAGGCTTAATGAATCAGGATTCCTTGCTTCTAGAGAAGTAGGTTAAGATTCACCTTAATAGTACCAATTAACTGGTGTATATTCAGGAAACCAAACAACTTAAACTGAGTTTATATTACCAAACACCTTCAACCACAATCAATCCACCAGTCACAACTCCAACTATCTAATCACAAAACCTGTTAAACTAGCCCTTTCACCGATGTCTCAACAAGATGTCTCAACAACCAACCAAATACACAGCGGAACCCAATACCCTAAAAAACAAACAAAAATTGATTAGACTAAGAAATCTTTAAACAACACACAAGATAAAACTCAATATCAATAATATTCAAGAATGAACCCAAGAACCCCTGAATTAGGGTTTTGATACAGGAAAATCTTAATTTTGACGATTAACCACAATAATGATAAATTAACACTTATTGATTATCAAGAACACCCAGGAACACAAAACCCCCAAATTTTAGAAAACCCTAAAATTTGATCGACCACAATATACTCAAGAATTAATCAAATTGATTAATTCAACCACCAATTATTCGATTAACAACTCGATCTACACAGATCTTAACTCAAAACACAAAAGCCTCAAAAAAATTTGAAACCCTAATTTTGAAAAACTTTTGATTTTCGTATCACAGCCAACCTGGCTCTAATACCATGTGAAAAGTATACAAAGATCAAGATTAACACACTTTGAATATGAATACAACCAACCTCCTCACTTATTTTTTATTCACAACATCACACTACAACTTCAAATGTTGTAACTGGTTTTGAGTTCAAATACAGAATACAAATCAAACCTAACTATTATCTTCAATCTCAAAGAAAGAGATAAAGATTTACATACAGAAACAAAGAGAGAAATAAATAAACGATTACAAAAGATAAAAAATAAAATATAGATATTGCCTCCTTTTCTACTGGCTAATTTTGCATCTTTAGTCCTTGCAGCTTAGCTCCTTCACTTTCCATTTTAGCTTCATTAAGTCCCTGCAGTTATAAACCACTTGCAAACAAGCTACAAATAACTTAAGTATATTACCATTCTTACCCTTTAGACTTTAACTCAGTCTCATCACAAGTCCTTATGCTAGCTCAGTTGGCCATCAAGATTCTTTAGAGGCTTGGGGAGGGGATATTTGGCTTTGGGAGGTCTCGAGTTCGAGTCCCACCCGGGACTTTTACCCCTTCAGGCGGAATAGGAGGAAGTACAGACAGGTTCAGAGTACAGCATACTGCCCACTTGGATGTCACTGCTGGACCTGTACCACTAACATCTAACAAGCCGTTCTAAAAAAATAAAAAAATGTAATGTTAATAAACTAATATAATATTACACATATTTTAAAAGTGTGAAAAAACAAGTATGTAGATTGGCTTTTTTATTAGTGGCGAGTCCGGGAGATCGATTGTGATATGTATGAACTTTAGTAGGCACTTTCCTTTAGCTAAAAGGTTGGTCCAACATATCGAGCTATATATAACAAGTATAAACAAGCATGATAATAACCACGTCAAACTTGATACGATTACTAGTCAAGTATGGCTCGCTTAGTTATAGCGTGTTAGTTATGTTGCTATGATGAGTCCACACAACTTTTGAAAAAGCAAGCATGAGTCGATCTATCAGCTATAAAGCTTGGAATTTCTTTAACCTCTAACAAGTCTGTAAAGAGAATCACTAAGTATAGATTACCATGATAATAACCACGTCAAACTTGATATGATTACTAGTCAAGTATGACTCGCTTAGTGATAGTGTGTTTGTTATGTTGCTATGATGAGTCCACACAATTTTTGAAAAAGCAAGTATGAGTCAGTCTATCAGGTTAGGATTTTTATAAAGCTTCGAATTTCTTTAAACTCTAACAAGTCTGTTAAGAGAATCACTACGAAAAAGGAACTTTGGTTACGGGAAAAATTTAAAGACGACATGTGTTGTCGCTAATAGTTATGTGAGCCCACACTTCAACTTTCGTTTTTGCCCAAGTTTAACCGGGAACCCACACTTTTAGCAATGGCGGATGTCGTTTTAAAAGTGATAATTAATTACATAATATATATTTTCTCAGATTAAATAATTTCTTTTATTTAGCCCATCTTAAGGAATTAAGCCCGTAGAAACCTTTAGCTACGATGCTAGTCGTCGCTAAAGTTTTTATGAATTTAACGATATTTATTTTCATATCAAATAGTTTTGTTTTTATTAAAAAGTAATTAAAGATTATAAAATAATAAACTTTTTGTTGTGGAAAAATCTTTAGCGATGACAAGTGCCGTAGCTATAAAAGGATATATCAATTTTAAATTTAAATAAAATTGTTAAAACTAGTCTTAAAAGATATATAAATTATTTTTTTGACAACATTAATATTTTAATAAATTATAAAAAATATTTTGACAATTAAAATGTGTTTAAGTTATAAAGGTAGCTAATTATATATCGTTGATAACTCATGTTCTTAATTTCTTGAACTTCACTTTAATATCTTCGATATTTGATTTTGATTCTTCGTTTTGATTTTAAACGAGGTTTGTAATTAGCGCGTTGTCGCGGAGCGTTTGAACTATTTTTGCAACGACCGATAACGCGAAGTACTATTTGTCAGTCGTTAGGACTCACCTCGCAACGAACCGAAAACCTCAGACTATTTCCGTAAATATTTAAAAAACGGACCGATAACGCGAAGTACTATTTTTCAGTCGTTGGGACTCACCTTGCAACGAACCGATAACCTCAAAGACTATTTTCGTATGTATTTTAAAAATATATATTAAACTTCAACATTTTTTATAAAATCGTACGCATGTAAGAAGCATTACAATATTGTGCTAGTTTTGTTCGCAATTCGACGATCTTTTCAGTGACATTTTTTCCGAATGAATCGATAGATATGCGCTACATAAAGTTTGTTATACAAAAAAGTCGTAAATAGGTTAAAGCTCAAGGACGATTTTATAACGTTTAGCATACTTGAGGGTGCGTTTTAAAAAATTGTTTATTTCTTTTACATCAACAATGGTGAAAATTTCGTGGCTGGTAAATAATACTCCCTCCGTCCTAAAATTATTGTCCTCCGACAAAAAAATACACCGTTTAAGAAAAATGCATTTATTACTACTTTCTCTTTCTTACTTTTTGACAGAATAACATTTTTACCCTTAGCTAATTAATTAAATTCTTCTTTAAAGTTTGTAATAATAATTTCAAACAAAGGTAATATAGTTTACCTAATCAAACTTTCATATCTATTTTTAATAGTGGACAATTATTGAGATATCCTAAAAAAAACGTGAACAATAAAAAGGGAAGGAAAGGAGTATAGAGTTATATTTCACCTTTTTTTTCAAAGATTGCTTTGCTGCAAGATCAACTTGTCTCTTTTTGTAACATGTTATAAAGTTAGTTTTTGATTCTTCACCTTGTATAAGCTTATGACATTTGGCGTGATTGAGCCTTAAGGTTTTACGAATTTTATTACGCGCGTCACTTGAACTGCTGGACCAAATGGAGGTAATGCCACATTAAAGTCGTTTTGAATTAGGGCGGATGTATATAAAACTAGCCTTAAGGCCCGCTCGTTGAGCGGGTAGTTTTAAATTATTATCTAAAAATATATAAATGAGACATATAATGTAATATGTAAATAACCAAACGTTTATTTGTTTGTATGTTTATCATCTTCGTCTATTTGACAAATGTAAGTTGATGTAAATGAATGTAGTTTTGTTTGTACGTTTATATCCATCATATTTTTATTGAATAAAATGTGTTTTTAAATAAATAAACTTTATAAAGTTTAAAATATGATAAACAATTTAAATTTTTTGATTTATTTATTTTCTTTGCATAAAGTATGACAAAAACATTAAATTAAGAGACACCTTTATATAAGTTTTGGGCTAAAATAAAAATTATCATAGTTGTGGGTTAAAAATGTCAAAATTATCACTTAAGTGTGATAAAAACTTACCAAACACCATTATTGGTTCATCTACCACTATGAAAGAAGTTTCAATCGGAATTTTTCATCTACCACTGTGTGTATGAAACCACCTTTAAAAAACTGTTATAATAAATTTACTTACCAACAACGTCAAAATTGCCCGGTGGTAACGTTTGCAAATGGCTCAAACTTGAAACTACGTGTGTTATTGTCAAAATTGCCAACACGTGTCATAGATGTGTTCTTATGAAAAATCATCTTGTAGCGAAGATTCAGCATTTGATATTTGCTTCCGTTATCTCCAACACCAAGATTACCGATTCGGTAACATGAACCTTCATCAATCAATCATGAACTTGCTTGATTTTTTGTTCCTAACTGTAGCCTAAACACGATTACCCTAAAATAGATGTACAAATCAATTGCATATGGTTTTTGAAATTCATATATTCATAAAACATATTTGAAATAAACACGATTACCCTCTTATTTTTGACCCTAATTTTAAAAAAATGTACAAACTCATAAAACAAACGTGTGCATCTTGAAACACCATGTCTAATGCCCAAACTTCATTAGGCCTACCAGTAGGGTGAGACTTCCAAAGGCTAATACATCTAGCCAACACTTTTAGATCATCAATCATAGGGTCCTGAAATGTTCGCTACAACTGTGTCTTATTATGAGTTCTATTTTTTTTTAAGCTGAGCAAGATAAAAAGAACAAACTTTTTTGGGATTACAATAAATTATAACACAATACCAGTCCTATTAATAAAGCTAAAGAAATAATATAATGAATGAAGTATGATATGAGAATTCTCATAGATACCTTTTAAGAAAACAGGACATAATATTGGACAAAATAGCAGTGATGATATGTGTATACAATCGACCAATTTATAGGGTTTGGATTAGGTTAACACTTTGTTTCAAATTTTTAAATTTTTTTTGAGTAAATATGGTAACGGTTTGTGCATTTAATTTGATTTCCCGAAAATCATGGTAGGTTGTTACAAACATTATTAAATTGGTTTCTCAAAATAATGTTTATTTCAAAATTTTCAAAGTTTCATGATATGATAGAATTTGTCTCAAATACCCGACAAAACTATAAAAACAAAAAATTAATACATATACATACTATACATAACATTTAACAATAAAGTATCCCAATCATGACATAACGAAATTATTTGAACACACAAATAAAATTAGTCACTAACCTTGTAAATGGATTATTTTGAGCATAACATCAATTGATTTCCTTTTAAATCATTGATTTCGGTTATTTTTTCAATTTGATTATGGTTTTTGGGTTCATAATAATTGGGGGTTTTTTGAAAGTGACGAAATTGAATCATATTTAATATGATTTTGAATGTTGTTTTGATGATCTATTGTAGCAGAAATCACAATTGATAAAAAGTTTGTGTTTTAATTTAGTGAATTTTATAGGATATAGTTTGATTTGTTTTGTTTGTAAATTATGAGTTGACTGAATCATTAAATGCTGAATTAACTATAGTCGTTTATTATTGTTTGATTTGTAAATTATGAGTTGACTAAATCATTAAATGTTGAATTAACCATAGTCGTTGATTATTTTAGTTAGACACGTGTCATTTTTTCACTATTTTTGTTTTTAGATGAGTTCCTAAAAAGCGTATTTTATATAGTAGGTAGATAAGTTGTATGAAAAATGATCTTTAAAATAAAATGCTTAAAAAATGACACGTGTCCTCCAAATAATAATCAACACTCACGGTACATCAATAAAAAAAACCCACACAAATATAAACCTTACAAACTAAAGATTAAAATGGTTATGGATAAAAGATAAAATATTTTATGGACTAACGTGACCAAATGGACGGACTTTCCGAAAATAGTAACTTTCTAAAAATAAAAACTTATCGAAAATAGAAAGCATTAAATAAAGTGATATAACATATGTTTGAAGAAAAAAATAGTATCTAAAGTATACTAAGTGTTAAGGTCTAGGACGCGCAAGTGGATTTCTCATCACATGTATGCATATATATATATATATATGTGTATATATGTATGTATATATATATATATGTGTGTGTGTGTGTAGGTCCTTGGTTTTGGATCTATATAGCCTTTGTAAGACAATAGCTAACTTGAATAAATCCAAATCAACTATGTGAGAGACACTAACTATGAATACCAAGTGTTAATGCGGAATCTTAACACAAGTATTAAGAAGAACACAATATAATACTAACTTTGCTATTGATTTCTATTAAGCTTCAATGCTACTATTTGTTATATAAAACTCTATGTCGTAGGGATTCCTTTAAAATACCACCAAAGGAAAACCCAAAAAGCTTTCAAAACGTGTGAAAGGATCATGCCTAACCATTCCTAAGATATCTCCTAAAATATCTCTAAGATAACTATTATCACTATTTTGTTACATAAACAGACTTAACTAAACACTACCAGTACTAACTATAGTACTGGGCCACATCAACCAATACTAACTATAGTACGCCAGAGGAACTAGACTAAGTTACTTGCAGACTTAACTGTTTATAAAACTACCAATATTAAGTCTTTTACAATATATTTCCCAACAATCCTCCCCTAACTTGATACTCACTTGTGAACTTCAAGTTTCTTCAAGTGTCTTCAATTTGAGCTTCCTGAGGATATTGTAAACAAAACTTTTCGAATTATTCTTGAGCTGCAATTCTTTAAATCATCTCTTTTTGATCTTTGCAGCAACTATTCTTCAAACCTTTTCAGCAACACTTAAACAGCTACATTGACTATATGTACATCAAATCATATAGTTTCAGACTATTCTCATCACTTCCAGGTGTGTTAACTCCTGTAAGAGGTGAATCATTGAAACTTTAAATGGATTTAATGTCTCTTTACCAGTTAGCCATTAACTCTGGAGTACCCAGTCCTTTGGCCACCAGAAAGGTGCATGTCCATGGTCGACTGAAAACCATTTCAACTCTCAGTACGTGAAACATTGGTGAGTTGAATACCATATGGTTTTTGGCAAACCATTATAGCCATGAACGGATTTGATATGCCTTTACCTGTAGCCGTTTGCTCAGGGCTAGTCAATCATTTGGCACCTAGAAAAGGTAAATTCCATGGTGGATTGATTACCATATCAACTCTTTGTACATGAAACTTGGTGAGTTGATGTACCATCCACTTTTTGGTAAAGTGTCAACCATCTAATATGGATTTGCAATTTGTCTTTACCATAAGCCATAATCTCATGGACTAGTTATGGTTTTTCCACAGCCTTTACCACAATCCATAAACTTGTGGGCTAGCCAACTCTTTACAAACACAGATATGGTGAGTTGATAACCATACAATTTTTGGCAAATTGTCAGCCATAAACGGATTTGAGAAGTCTTTACCAAGAGCCGTTTGCTCCTGGACTAGCCAATCCTTGTGTCTATGAGACATGGTGGACTGATAACCATTTGTTGTGTTAGTGCATAGCACCTCCACCAAGTGTTGTTCTCCTCATCTCCATTCTAGATTGCTAACTCATCAATCTCCATTACTTTCTAATACCAGCTTGCTTCTCCATCATTTTCAAAAGTTTATAGCAATCCTCATCTGGTTTTCCTCCTTGAAGTTTCTTGTCCAACATAGCTTTGCATACTTCAGCAGACAAAGGATACTTTCTCTCTATTAGCATATAAACATCTGCAGACTCCAAATTCAAACAATGTACTCTGCAAGCATCATAGTATCTCCAACAAATTATCCTTTGTTGACCTGGCAAACTCCAAATTGAATCTGTACTAAGGGGTTCTTCAAACATGTTCTTCAAGTATTCCCAAAGTACCTTTTCAAATTCATCCTCTGGCTCATTCATACCATGTTTCTTCATGACAATCCTGTATAGCTCTGTAAGATCATCTCTTGATATGTCTGTCAGCATTGCTCCAAAGCTTATGTATACCATATCAGTTCCATTCTCCCTTACAATCTGGTATACACCTTTCCTTCCTTGCTTAATGATCTTGTAATTGGCTATACTGGGTGATTTTGTAGCTACAGGAACAGGATTAATGGGAATTTTAGTACCTGAAGTAGAATCATCTTTTTCATTAGCTTCATCTGAATCTTCAGATTCATCCCTATCATGGTCTGTATGGAATCCTTTCCTTGCTATCTGTTTTCTCCTCTTTC
This sequence comes from Tanacetum coccineum, assembly GCA_026074375.1. Lineage (NCBI taxonomy): Eukaryota > Viridiplantae > Streptophyta > Magnoliopsida > Asterales > Asteraceae > Tanacetum > Tanacetum coccineum. The sequence continues at coordinate 38,773 of BQNB010034248.1, forward strand.
CAGTCTTCTTGGTTGGCTTATCATCTTTGTCTTCTTCAATCTTCTCCTCTGTTGGTTGAGTACCTTCATCATCAAACTTTAGCTTCTTTGCAGTTTTAGTTTGAAGCTCTTCACCAAATCTCTTCAAACTTTCCTTTGTTGCTTCAAAGTTCATAGGGACATAGGTATCCAATTGCTTAACCAATTTTTCAAATTCTGCTTTCACTTCTTCAAAATTCAACTTCTTCAATTGAGTCAACTTCCATGTCCCTTGATTCTTTAGAAAGTTTGACATATAGTTCCTGAGCTGTGTTTGAGTCATAGGCTTATTCCTTTTTGCTCTAGCTCTTTCCTCTGCAAAGTGTTTTCTTCTTTGATTTACCAACTCTACCATCCTTTTTGCATAATCTTCAACAGTAAGATCCTTTCCAAGCACACTCTCCTTCAATTCTGCATTTGCTTCAAGCTTTGCTCTAATAGTATCCCAATCTTCTTCAGTATAAGATTGAGCTTCAAACTGAACTTGAGCCTTCCTTTTCTTTTGTTCCTCTGTTAATTCTTGCTCTTCAGCCATCCTTTGAGCTAGAAGTGAATCCAAATGAACTTGTTTGGCCACTTCTTCCTTTTCCAAAGCTTTTTCTAATGCATCTAACCTGATAGCTTCAGCAAGTCCTGCTTCTTCTTGAAGAATTTGTTCTTTTGTCTTTCTAGAAGCTTGAGTCTCTTCTTCTTCTGTCATAGGAGCCTTTCCTTCTCTTCTACCTCTGTCTGGAGAAGGTACTGAGACTCTTATGCTATCAGTAGTAACTGGATCAATGCCAGTATTAACATCCAAACTGCCAGTATTAATCTCTTCAATACCAGAACTAACTTTAATGCCACCAGTACTAACTTTTTCAAAGGCAGACTTAACTTCTTCAAAGTCCAAACCAGTACCAGCAAATTCTTTTGAACTCTTCCTTCTCTTGTATCTCTTTCCTTTGTCAACTGACTTGATCTTATGAACTTTTGTTAAGATTGCAGCAGCTTCTAGAGTTGTAGGGCTTATGTCTTCAACTTGTTCCTCCCCTGAAGCATTGACAGTCTTTGAGGGAGTAACAAGCTCTTGTACCAAAGAAACCAGAGGATCTAAATCATGAAACTTCCTCCCCTGAGCCTCTGTTTCTTCCTCTTCAAAATCAGACAAAAGAACCCTATTGGTCTTTCTCTTCAAAGCAACCTCCAAAGTCTTTACTCTTTCCACCAAAGTAAGGATAGCCTTCCCAAAGGTCTATTTGGTTTCCTTGAGCTGCTTTTCCAAGTCATCCAATCTTGTTCCATTAATGGGATAGTAGTACTTCTTGTCTAGGTTTAGGAGGTTAATGGTCCGTCACATTTAATAACACTTAATCACACAATTAACCATATCCTTATAATTTAATTATCTTTTTAATATATTATAAATCCACTTATCTTATCTCACTATTATTCACTATAAAAAAAAAAACCCCAAAAAAAAAAAACAAAACAAACCCAAAAAAAAAAAAAAAAATAAAAACCCCCCCCCCCCCCCCCCCCCCCCCCCCCCCCCAAAAAAACCAATTTAAATTATATTTTTTTTTCCCCCCCCCCCCCCCCCCCCCCCCCCCCCCCCCCCCCCCTTATTTTTTTTTTTTTTTTTTTTTATAAACCCCCCCCCCCCCCCCCACCAGTACCAGCAAATTCTTTTGAACTCTTCCTTCTCTTGTATCTCTTTCCTTTGTCAACTGACTTGATCTTTTTGACTTTTGTTAAGATTGCAGCAGCTTCTAGAGTTGTAGGGCTTATGTCTTCAACTTGTTCCTCCCCTGAAGCATTGACAGTCTTTGAGGGAGTAATAAGCTCTTGTACCAAAGAAACCAGAGGATCTAAATCATGAAACTTCCTCCCCTGAGCCTCTGTTTCTTCCTCGTCAGAATCAGACAAAAGAACCCTCTTGGTCTTTCTCTTCAAAGCAACCTCCAAAGTCTTTACTCTTTCCACCAAAGTGAGGATAGCCTTCCCAAAGGTCTGTTTGGTTTCCTTGAGCTGCTTCTCCAAGTCATCAATCCTTGTCATTAACTGGGAAGTAGTAGCTTCTTGTCTAGGTGTAGGAGGTTGTTGGTCAGATGATGGTTGTTCAAAGGTATGCTCCATTGGTTCATGTGCAGGTGAAGGTGTAGGTGAGGGGGATGCAGTGGTAGTTTCAGCAATAGGTGTAGGTGGTGCAGGTTGAGATAGAGGTGGAATAGTTGTGGCTTCAGATGGTATAGGTTGTGTTGTAGGTGGTGTTGGTGGTACCACACTAGATGATGGTTGAGGTTGAGTGACAGATGGAGCTTCTTGTCCTGCACTTGGATTAGCAATAGACAACATAGCAGGCAACAAAGGTCTTGGTACCCCCTTTAAAACCCCTTTTCATGTTTCCAAAAAACTTTTTGGTCAATGTCACAAAAACTTTGTATATCCAAAATCATTTGTAGAAAACGAGGATACATCAAAAACTTTGTTTTGCTTTTCAAGTTTGCCACCATGCCATCAAAAATTAGTTTTGAAAAATTATAAACTCTGCCAGTGGAAAGACAAATCAAGGCAGTAGCAATATTGCTACCAAATTGATCCCATCCACCACTTTTAGAGCTTATACAATGTAAAATATGGTGGACTAAGAATATCCATTGGGGTGTGAAAAAGCTTTTCCAAAAGGTAAAAGATCCATCAGTAGGATACCCATATGCCTCATCCCCTCAAAAATCTCATTGTTTGGCAACATGGTAATCCCTGAGGCATCTGCTAATTTAAGCTTACTTCTAATAGATGCCTCAGTGATTGTATACGCAATAGTATCAATAGTTGCTTGTAACTCTAGAGTCCTATCAGCAAGAGTTTGGGCAGTAGCAGTCTGCCAAAACTATTTGACTAGGGAATCATGGATAGTAGGATTATTAGTTAAAGCATACATGAGGTTGGAACCTCTTAGAAAATCCACTATCTCTACAAACCCTGCACTTTCGTTAGGTTTACGCAAAAATCCCACTTGATTATGTTTGTCGCAGTATTTTAATTGAGCCATGATTTGAAAGTTGCAATAAAAGGTAGTGATGTGGACTAAAAATTACTGGGTTTAGTTACGCGTGAGGTGCTAGATACTGGTAAAAAGAAAATTAAATATATCCTTTGTAAAGATAAAGAAGATTTTTACTTTGATGAGATAGTAAATATAAGATAAGTATGAAAGAGAAATCAAACTTTATCTATATATAGATTCTCTGTGAACGACAATAGCGCCGTAAAAATCTGTAACGGTAACATTTAAACAGTGTTTAAACAGCAAAAGTCAATTTTCTCGCAACCAGCACTAACTGCAACCTACCATAATTAAAATTAACACTACCAGACTTAACTTTGGTCAACCAGAATTAAGTATGTTTCAACCTGAATTAACTCTTTTTCAACCAGAATTAAGTAATTACTAAAGACTTACAAAACAAAGACCGTATCACACCTTCCTTACATCTGCAAATCCATGCTATTCCTGCAAGAATTTAGTCTAAAACAAAGAAAAACATGCTGCAGGAGTTTGTATAAATCAGAATTAACTTAAACTAACTACCCTGTTCTTGAGTGGATGATCTTGCACATGAAAAAGAGAAATTAGTTTCTCTTAGGGACCCAGGCCTTTACAGGCTTGGGTCTGCCTTGTGGACCTTTTGTAATCACAGTTCTAATAAAAGTTGGTCCACCATTGCAATTGGAGTTTGGTCTAGTGTATCTCTAATTATAACCTGCTGAGGTCATAACAGCAGATCCCCAATTTCCCTTTACAGCATAAGAATGAGACATTTGTGTTGTATTTTTTGCAAAGGGTCTTCTTACAGATGAATGTGATTTAGAAAAATGCCTTCTTTGATTAAATTGATTCACCTGTGGTCTTTTAGGACTAAAGCTGTTTGAGGTCCTGGTAGGTACTGGCTGTCTAGATCTAACAGTATTAACATTAGAATTAACAGTATTAACTCTAGGCCTAACAGAATTAATATTTGTCCTACCAGTATTAATATTAGGCCTAACAGAATTAATGTTTGGACTATCAGCATTAAGTTGTACTGGTCTAGGAACAAATTGATTAGCATGATTAATCATGTCATCATTAGTCCATACTGGTTTTGCCACCATGTTACCAGTATTAAAAACCCTTTGTTTCTTAAACTCAGCCTCTCTTGCCATTTTCTTTTCATAATAGTCACAATCTTTGATCAAATGGCATAGACTACCACAAACAAAACATTTCTTCTTTGTGAAAGAGTAACCTTCCCCTAGTTCTCTTTCCATCATAGCATTCCAATTCTTCCTGTTAACATTAGGTGTTTCTTGATTTTTGATAGGTTGCCTAGGAGTTTTTATGTGTGCGACACAACTAGGTTCAACCTCTTTTTCTTTTGGGGCAGACACACCTTTTTCATTTGTTGTAGTAGGTTTAGACACATACACTTCTTGAGGTACTCTGGAAATCTCAGATTCAAGATCAACAGAATGTACAGAGGAAGTTCCAATAGATCCTGCACTGTCATTAGATTGACAGGTAGAATATTCACTGGATCTATCATCTGATACACTGGGTTCAGGCTCTTGGGGTCCCTTTTTACCATAAACATACAAAGACTCATCAATTTCTTCTTGTGGTTTAGGAGTATAATCTCCACTTAAGGGATGTGGAACACCTTTAAAATCATTAGTTTTTGTAAATCTACTGTACAAAGGTTTCCCAACTGAGTCCTTTTCTGTACAATTAAAAACAAAAAAATTCATTTCTTCCTCATAACTTAGAACCTCATTGTTTGATTGTATTTCATACCCTAAGCCAATTTTACTATTTGAACTCATGCCAGAATTAATTAATCTCCAAAGATTCTTGGAAGAATCTTTCCATGAATCTAATGTTTTCTGCAATTGTTCCTTTTCTTTTACAGCTTTCATTCCAATTCTCCTATATTTTTTAAGCTTTTCATCTTTTTCATATATTTCATTTGCCTGAAATGTAAGCTTTTCATTTAGAGAAAGTTGCTGTTTTTGAAAAGTAACAAGTTGAGCTTCTAGTTTCTTAACAGCTTGACTATAGGCAAGTATTTGTGCTTCTTGATCACCTAACTGATTCATTTGTTCATCACACAGTGTTTTAAGGGTATTGTATGAATCAATGCAAGTTTTAGAACACAAAGATACCTCACTACTGGAGCTGATAGCCATGAGTGCATGATTTGTCTCTTCATCTTCAGTATGTTCTCCCCAATTGACAATACCATCATCCATTGTCAGCAAGCCCATCTGATTCTTCTCTTGCTTTCCAGCTTCTTGGTGTTGATAAAAAAAAAGAGTCTCTCTTCTTTCCATCATTTGTCGCCTTAGATGGGCATTCTCTAGCAAAATAACTAGTGTTGTGACATTTGAAACATTCAAGCTTCTTTTTGTCAAAACCAACAGGTTTGTTTCCATCAATTCGGACTCTCCTTCCAGTCTTTTTGTAAAACTTCTTCATTCTCTGCCAGTTTATGTCCATTTCCTCAATGTCCACATCATCAATCTGTTCTAGGTCTTCATGAAGCAAGTCTAAATCTTCAGATTGTTTGGCAAAGAGTGAATAAATAACTTCATCAGCAAAACCAGCAGGAACTTCTCTTTCTTGAATATTGTTTGAAGAAGTATGAGTACAAGTACTGTAGGCACCAGGATTACCAGACTTAACCTTGTTAGTGCTGCTCTTGCTGTGTGAAACAAAAGCAACATTTTGAGCACTTGCAGATGATTTTGAGGTACTTGTGAATTCTTGCTCAAAAACCCTAAGGTTATTATAAAAGTCATCAATGGACAAAGTGTCAACATCTGGTTTGGTTCTTATTGTCATTGCCAGATTTGACCAAGCTGGGGGCAAAGAATCCCTGAGAAACCTTAAGATTGCATCCTCAGTTAGATACTTCAGCACCATGGGCTTCCAACTGTGAGAGTAGTTGTTGGAACCAGCATATCCTTTTTCAACCCACTACAACTGGATATAGAAAATGCATCAAACTGTTTGTTTTAGAACAAGCTTTTTTGCATCATATTCTCTTTGAATTTGCATTACCTTACCACACCTAGTCCTGATGGCTTCCAAATCTCTTTTGCATCGTCATACCATGAAATTCATCTCAGATGTTCCTATGGGAATGGCCATAAGTAAGATGGTTCTAGCCTTCCTTTCCTTTTCAACAGCATGAATTTCTGCACCAGATACTGGTGGAAGTATTCTAACAACACCATCTTTTCCAGTTGAGATTTTCTTCTTTGAATTTCCATTCTGAATTACCTTCCAGACATCATTATCAATATATTCAAGGTAATGCTCCATCTCCATGGCCCATATATCATACTCCTCCTTCTTCAGAATTGAGAGTTTGATATTTGAAATAATGGTTGTTTTAGGAGTGAGTTGTTGTTGTTGTCTTGGTTTATTGGTTACAGTACCACTGTCTGATGGTTCTTCTTGGTATGATGCTTCATCATCACTAAGATGTTGAGAGTAATCATCATTAGCAGGTTGAGACATTTTTCTAGACCTGAAAGTGATTGTTTGTGTTCTTGTGATTCTTCTTATTCAGAGTCCCTCTTGAGGCTCTGATACCACTTGTAGGTCCAAAGTCTTGGATCTGTTTAGCCTTTTGTAAGACAATAGCTAACTTGAATAAATCCAAATCAACTATATGAGAGACAATGACTATGAATACTATGTGCTAATGCGGAATCTTAACACAAGTACTAAGAAGAACAATTGTAAAACTAACTTCGTATATTGCTATTGATTTCTATTAGGTTTGGATACCTAAAACACTATGCCGTAGGGTTCCTTTTATACACCAAGGAAACCCTAAAAGGCTTTACAAACGTGTGAAAGGATAATGCATATCCTTTCCTAAGATATCTCCTAAGATATCTCTAAGATAACTATTATCACTATTCTGTTACATAAACAGACTTAACTAAATAAGAACAGTACTAACTATATAACTGCCAGACTTAACTTAGTACTGGCAGACTTAACTATGTCTACCAGACTTAACTCTATAACTACCAGACTTAAGTCTGTTTACAATAATTCCTAACAATTAGGACAACAAAATACATTTTACCAGTTCTCATCTCTAGCTTGTTAATAATATGCTTCATAAGATATTAACAAATTTCAGAACTTTAATCAAGACATAATGGGATTCATCCCTAATCTATAAATAGATAATGTCTTGAATACCTTCCTATGTTGGAACTATATTTGTAGTGTAAATCCATGACCACACGCAAATTTATAACCTTGGTCGATTTTGGAGGTAGAGCCATCTAAGTTAGCAGAAATCAAACCATATGAATATAGTTTGTTTCAACACATTAGACATACCATAATAATGTGGTATTCTATGAGCATTAGAATTGTGAGACTTCATTCAGAATTCCTTAGAAAACTTAATTCTCTTTGGGATTAAAATACATGTCAATTGGGTCGAGCAAAATGAATACAAAGTAATTTTAAAAAGAATGTGCATGCCATAACAGTATATAACTTTGAATAGTACAATAACTTTATGTTCATATGTGTTTCAAGAAAACAAGAACATGTCACTTATTATACAGTAATGAGTCCTTTGAATATTAGGACCTTATGTTCACTCTAAGTTCATGTGTTTCAAGACAAACAGAACATGTCAAGATTATACGTTACAAGTCCCTCTGAATAATTCAAGGACACCATTTTAATGTATAACAAGAAGAAACAACAATTTTACTACTTACTTTATGTTATAAGTCATTGATAAATTCAAGGACTTTATAATTACGTCTTAACAAGTAAACATAATTATACTAACTAAAGTAATCATGAACGCAAACTCTTGAGTTCAATGGTAAATTCAAGTTAATTTCATACTTCATAATCATGATTATACATTTAACCATAATTATTTTGACTAAAACATGTAGTCAATGTACTGAAGTAGCTTTATAATATATCTTGACACTTAAATGTAATAGGGTAACAAACATCTTGTGTGTTTAAGTCCTAGTAGATTTACTAGCTTTCTTACCTTGCGGTCAAGAGAAACCAATTAATCATATTGTTATATGTTGTTCCTTCACACACATTTATGATTTCTCTCCCACTTGTGTAACTGGATAACATTACCTAAAGTAGACAAACATATGACAGCGTTCAGGTTTTGTTTAAACAATAAGATAGTGTCATAGATATTACACAGTAGATTTTCAACCATAAATGTTGAAATAAGGTAACATGATAATATTCTATAGATAACTTTTCAGGAAAGCAACAACTAGTTATCCTATAAAATAAAATGCAATCTTCCTTTAAACAATGGTTGTTTATATTCGGAAAGTAATGAATTATTTCAAAATCAAGCTAAAATAAATATGGGCAACTCATAAGGACATGAATCTTTAGCTCCGTTTCCCACTGAATTTGAACAAGCATTACTGACTGTCTTTTCAAGTAAAATAAAACATAAAACTCCTACTGGATTTGTCAACATTGTAAGTATTACATCACCAGTAGAAAGAAAATAGCGATTTATTTACTTTCGCTATCTCTTAGAATCCTACAAGTAGCAATGTATACTTAGGTATTGTACAGAAATATGAAGTTTCTACTTATGAGATTGAGGTAGCTAGCCATCATGTATTCATTAACTTGAATATTTAGCATGCAATTCCTCTTTAATCGGTATGCCCAGCCACAAGGGTGTTTAGCACTATAAGGAATGAATCGAGTCTAAGAAAATTTACCAGAAGACCTGCTAGCAATTTTCTTTACTCCTTGCGGTTTAAACTCATACATCATGACAAGTGCAAGATGTTATTATTTTGTAGCTATAGACACAATGTTCTCTAGTTACACAAATATTTTATCTTTTAAAAATTTCAAAACCGTAAAAGGGTAATGAAAGATTGAAAGAGAGTTTGAATATAATTGAGGAAAAACTTCAATTATAACCCTATCTTATTCTTGTCAATCAATGAGAAGAGATAGGAGTAAGTCTCACTCTTTCTAACCAGGAAAAGAGACTATGTTTGTTTTCTATGAGAAAACAAACATCCGTTTACGAATTATGTTGCAATAGAAAGTTTAATTTTAGTATTTTAAATAATTAAATTCCTAAAAGAATTAACTACCTAATTAATTACTAATAAGACTAAAATCCAACTTGACCTCCCACGTATTACCAGAGGTCTGACCGGTGTGTAAACAAGTAGGGCAAGAGGTAAGCGACGGGCGTTAATTGCATTGTTAATGCAACTCTTAGATTTATGAGACACATGACTTTAGTAACTCATATAGTAAGGTCATGTACATGTTTTGTCTCATCTTATGCCTCGGGTCCGAGGTCTGACCAGGTAACTAGATTTAAGTCGACCAAAAGAGAACGTGCGAAAATTGACAAAGGTCTGACCAATGGAAAAAATTCGCCATGGGTTGGAAAGGCCCTGAGGTCTGTGCAGAGAAGTCAATCCAAATGCATGTGTTCTTTATTTGGCTGGCATAGACTTAAAACTTCACATAGGGGTATACACATAAATTTTACAAAATATGTGACTAAAAAAACGTGTACAAGAAGCATGCAAAACAACTTGTAGCACAAAGTTAAGAAAACATTTTGTTAACCTTTTTGGTATAGACATCATTTTGTCAAATATTCTCGGTAGCTCCATTTTTGGATGCACAAAGAAGCAGAGAAACAGGTCAGCGCGAAGCGTATTAAAAACCTGACTTCTTTTGGGGAACCTTACTTCCACCCGCCTTAAACTTCTCTTGTAGTTTGTTCAACAATGGGTGAGCCGTATTTCCAATTGACTAATAATGTTATTGTATGTTAAGAAACCCCTTTTGTTAACATTAGTTTTATAGTTGCCAATATGGTGGGATTACAAATTGATCAAACCATATATTGTACTCCTACATGCATCCGAAGATACAAGTAATTCTAATAATTCCCTCATATGCCGAAGCATGTAGTGGAGCGGGATAAGATTAAAGATCAATTCAACCCCATATTGCGCACATAAAAAACTAAAAGTTCACAAGAAATCAAATTTCATAGTTTAATGTCCGTATTAAATTTGTCCAAAACCCCTATTTCACAAATAACACATTACAAGTCACAAGGAGTATGCTTAATATTAGACATGTTCATTCCAAGTTTCTCTATAGGTATAAGTCCGTTTTATTTAGAGTTTCACAAAATTCTTTGCAAATATTAAGCATCATATGGCATATCACATATAAGCAATTAAAACAGACAAAAAATAGAGTAAATATGAAGACAAACTCTTATGTAGAAAGCAGTAATCATATAATGCCTTGAGTTCTCAAATGGGTCTTCCCCAATTGGAGAACCATAAGACTCTCACTAGGTTTTCTGTTAAAGTGCCTAGATCGCCACATCCATCATATAACATGATTGCGTGAGTCTTACAGCCGAGAAAAATAAAGAATAGAATAACATGGCAGCTTAATTAACTTTTAATTTTATTCTGTTTTTATCATTTAATCATTTGTGTTGATTCTAGGTGTTTATTCATTAATTTATGGCAAGTATTGCATATAATTGCCATAATTTTCATTAAAACAATAAATAAACAAGATTTCATACGGCCCTAAGCGTGTTTAATTATGTGTGTAATCCATAATACACCAAACGAGTTGACTCGTGATGCCACTGGTGGGATTTGATAAACTATTAACCAATTAACACTACGAGTATGCAGCGGATATGGATCAAGTAAAGTGCATATGATTAACACACAAATAATAAACAAAAGAGATACAAGAAAACATACCCTTGAAGTCAACAAAAAATATAATGAAAAAGGTGGATAAATTTACCCCTCTACGAGTGCTCACACAACACGTCCAACAAGCACGCCAGATGCTAGTCCTACTTCCGTTTATCCAATACAACCTTTCTATATCAACCACACTGAATGAAGTCCTACAACCCCTAAAGATTGATCACTAAAAATTAGAAAGTGTCCTAGGGAATTCACCGAATTCGGTTCAGCCGAAATTGGTTAAGGTGAACCAAAAATCAACAACCAAAGCCCTAGCTCATTTCTAGATGTTGTCCCACCTTGACAACTAGTAAAACACTACTAATCTACCTTAGAACATGTAGGATCAGATCACACTCGAAAACCTTAAAAAAGGTTTACCGAAAATGGAAGAACCAAATAACAAGGAACCCTAATTTAGGTTTTTGGTTTATTCGGCTAATGTAAGTAATAGATGGGGAGATAAATGATTTCTAGTGTTTGGAGGCTGTGTAAATTCGTGAGAATAAGTTAGGGTGAGGGAGTATTTATATCTTCCAATCCATAACTCATGATAAGACTTAAAGACCTACTCTTTGAGTCTTATCACAACTCCTCCAAACCTTATCACCATCTCATCTCCTTATCACCTACATTCAACGCACCTAGACTCCCTCTAGAACCATCTAAAGCCGGCCATAGCATTAGGACAACCACATGATTCTTGTCTAGTCGTTTCATGTCCAAATGGTTTACTTTAGAAACAAAACGTGAAGTAAACAAACGTACTCTAAATGTTTAACGTGTGTGCCCCCAATAGGCTTACACATTTCTAGTCGTACACGACTAGTCCAACTTACACATTCCAACAAACACTACTAGTTGTAATTCCTATATATATATATATATATATATATGTAACCTGCTGTGTAGAAAGGAATATCAATCAATCAAATATGAATGAAATGAATCTGGTTTTCTTTCTATAATTCTTAGAGTCTTGCCCGCTCAAGGGCCTTATCCTTTCGCTTCTTAATCTACTTCTTGAGAGACTAATCGTCTCTTTTAATTGGTACACATCACACCGCCACCCTATACTTACTACATGCGTCCGCCCCTGATGATAAGGTAACACACATTGATTTGGTGGACATGGGTGAGTTTTCAATGTATGTTTTTGATAAAATGGTGAAAGCCTTACACTATGATGGAAAAATGGTAATGTTTTATCATTTCAAAATTCCTGGTAGTGACCTAGATAGGGGCATTTTACCGTTAAGTAGTGATGAAGATGTGGAGAACTTGCTAAGATATGTGAAAAATAACAAGGTAATCGATGTTTACATTGAGCAGGGCAAGACTACTCTCGATACTAATATCGTAACACCGCAAAAAGGTAGGGTTGAAATAGTAGATTTGGAGGAGTCTGAGTCGGTTGAACTTATGAAAAACATGTTAAATTGTAGAAAAGCCTTTAATTTGGACTAGAACAAAAATAATGAGGTTGGTCAATGTAGTTGGGTGGAAAAAGAAGATATGGAATTAGTTACAGACCATGGTGGTAAGACCAATTTACCTATTGATCACAACTTTGACCCTTTTGATGGCATAAACTTTGATGATATTCATTCACATGAACTTAATAATAAGGAAGTGGATGTTAATGATAATCAGAAAATTACTGATAATGAGAAAATTAATGATAATCTGGTAGGTAATGGAGATACAGATGCCTTTATTGTGGATGAGGAGCATATTATAGATGAACCAGAAGTTGACATGACAATTTTTAGGCTATATGCAAGTATAGAAGGTGGATTGGGTACACAAGAGATTCATGTTGAACCTCAAGTTGTTATAAATAAGGAAGACTTGGATGTTATAGACTTTGACTTTTTTGAGAGTGAAATTGATGATGACATTGCTTCTACTAGAAGAAAGGAAATTAGAAAAGTAAGAAAGCAGATGAAAGCAAATGCAAGTGGTAGTAACACATACAATTTCTATGTAGGTAAACAATTTACTACAAGAGAGATAGTGAAAGACAGAATAAAAAAAGCATAGTATTGAAACTAGAAGGAATATAATGCTTGTTAAAAATTATTTTGAAAGGGTAAGGGTCACATGTTTTGGTGTAGTTCCCACTTTAA
>BQNB010034249.1:3205-51742 GCA_026074375.1 Tanacetum coccineum
GCATAAAGGTTCTATATTTAAGCTTTACCCACTAATGGGTAATCATAATACACAAAACTAAGAACAAGAATAGGAATTATACCTCGAATTAGATGATAAAAACACTAGCTTTAGTGTTTCTAAGCTTATATAAAATGATTTCTTGCTTATATTTTGCTTAAAATCAAAGTAAGATCAAACCCTGAATTTATGCCTGTGATTGTGTATGACGTGGTGATGGAGAAGGAAACATGAAGGTTATGGAGTTTCCAAACTGTGAAGTAACTTATATTCTTAATATTTTAAGTTTCACCTTTTGGCAAAACTAGTCCCTTAGAAATTAGGATGTTACAGTAATTCTATACATATTAGAGCCAATGCATTTCTTGTCAAAAACATTACATACTTCTAGAACTTTAGGAAGTTTATCCTGTAGACAACAATATGAAAGCATAAAAGTAATTAAATAATATTACATCCCATATAAATAAACTTAAAAAACATGTACAATACACAAACAGACATCATAAAGTAACTTAAACATAAACCAAATTAAACTAAACTAACTTAAACATAAAGCTACTTAAAACACATACTACTTATAAATATTATACATAGACTTGTAGAAAACCTAATATATATACTACAGTCTTCCTCACTGCCATAATTAGAGAGTCGTTACATGAACTCATGTAGAATGAACCGCATCCCTACAATGCTTTATAGATGACAAAAGAGTTTGTATAAAGTGTGTAATCTTCAGTGTTTTGGGGCCATATTGTAAGGGCTTTGAGCTTCAACTATAGGTTCTCCCATATTTGTAAATCCTAGTAACTTTAAAGTTTTTTGGGTATCAATGTTATACATATTACGAAATGATGTTATTGCACCACCATTGACTTCCATAACCCACACGACAAAAGTTTGCCTAACAGGCCCCTGTGTGGTTTCCAAATAGAACGAGGCGAAGCTTTAAAATATAGAAAGGTATTGGTAGAAGGGTTTTTAAGATGTTCGGTATGTTAATGAGACCAAAATGTTTGGTATTCATATCAAAAGACATGATCATGTAATTTTTGACTGAAACACCATCATAGCTTACCACCCTTTCAGAAGCAACCCAATAAATACTTATCCCAATGCAAGCCTGAGATGACCGTTTGAGTCTGATTGTATGACAAGGCATATGGGTATGTGGAACTATATTCCACTGCTTTGTGCTTAACTTAAATACTACAACACTTCAAGGACCGTGATCGATGTCCAGATATGCAATCTTTACAATGGTTAGGTCTAACGAAACCGGGTGAACACCAAAACCAAAGACTATTTTTTCTAAATCTGTATTACCTAGCCAATAAGGGACAACTATTCCAACAGATTTTCTTATACAGGGGTTCTAAATACTAGCCATATAACTTGAAGAGAAACACCACAACACGTAACAACTACCAATAGACTTATTATTCAAGTTTAAATCGGGTAGACTAGGGCGAAAGTGGGGATACCAGGTGAAACGGAAAGGAACATCAAGAAAACAAACGTAGTTTGCAGAAACAAAACCCTGATCATAAGTTACAAGAAATGATGCAGGCTGACTTAGGCGAGCACCATATGAGACAACAAAGTCAGTGCTATCGATGATAGACTTCCATGTCTTAGAGAAAATTCTGAAGTGAAGCAAAGACTTAACATGAAGTCTTAGCATTACTTCATTTTGTATTTCTAACGGTATGTTGTCAGACATACTTCTTTATATATATTGATTGAATTTTTGGCAGGAAATGAAAAACAGATGTATAAAAGGAGAAAGTTATGTGTTTAGACTTGTATGCTATTTAGGGACTACAACATTGGATTATAAGCACCCTTGAGAGTACCTTATTCATTAATACACTAATTTGTGTTGGGTGTACTATCTAATACTTGCATTAATATCATACAAGCCCCTAGCTTCAGTAAATTGTGTCTAGGCAATATGTAAGCATTATGTCATAAAAAAGTTTTAATGAGAACAAACACTAAAATATTCTGTATGCAAAGATACAAAAGTACTGTTAACAATAACTTGTTAACAGTTAAAAGATAATTTCAAATAACTAGACTAACCTGTAAACATTCCCTTATCCTGATATACCAATCACCACACTCAATGGCGTAAGTTTCACCGCTATCATAAAAGGTAACCAAGCCCGAACATATATCAAACTTGGCAAGACTCCAGTGTTCACCCGGTTCATTTAAAGGAATCAAAACCTATGTAAACAAAAAATTAAAGCTGACAACGTTAGTTAGCAATATATTTAACAACCATGTATAAAATTAGAGAATAATAATTGCCAATATTAACATGACCTGATCAACTGCTCTCCAGGGCAAATTGTAAGTTTGACCATTAGCATACCAATTTGGCATTGAGTTTTGTAATAGTAGCTGAACAAAATAACTAGAAACCATGGCCCAATCAGCTGACTTTGGTCTAACAAGCCACATGTACTCCACCCATAAATCTATATGTTGTTAAAAGACAAAAAATTATAATTAATTAAACAAATAAATATAAAGGGCCCTAAATATAAAGGTCAAAGATAATAAAAAGGTAATAAATATATACATCATCCAATAGCCAGCCTTTCCTTGGAGGATCTAAGCACACTAAAGACTCCCAGAACTTTCGATCAACCATTCAATCGTTACACCATGTAAATCTATAACGAAGCAGGCCAGACTGTCCAAGATACAAATCCAAATCCTCTGATAACCAAACATTGTCTATGGAAGTGTTACAGCGAGAAAGATCCTATACAAAAGTTAAACAGTATTATGAGAATGTCATTTAATACATACTAGTAAAAGAAAAATTAGTTTCATGCCTTAAACCATGATTTCACATTTTTAAGGAATTATGTCATGTCCTGATTAATTACACAACTGCCTTGTGATTTATCTTTAAACTTGCTGGATACTTTCAGCCAGCTAGATGAAGTAAGACCAGTAAAATGACTTCTCTTCTTAGGTACCACACGCGCCATATCCTGTTTTATATGGTCTGAATTCATAAGTGCGAACTCACGTTTTTATAATCATTTTCAAAAAAATTCTCGTCTTTTAACAATTTTCTTCTTCACGCATCAACCTAGCCTCCTCTTCCAATCTGAGCCTACTCTCCTCTTCTAGTATTTTCTCCTCTCTAAACAACAACATTTCTTCCTCCTTCAGCTTCATCCTAAACTGCTTTTGAAGGAGATATTCTTGTAAATGAGATACCTATTTGAGAAAATACTTCTCCAAAAGAAAAGTAATAAATACAAGTGTACTTTACCTCATTAGCATCTTCATCAATATCCAAATCTAAACAGCCTGATCCACTACTACAACTACAAGACTCAAACAATTCGAGGAATTCTTTATTAAGCTCATCGCAAAACTCAATGCTAAGATTGGGAAAATCTTCACTAAACTTTAAATTATCAACGACTCCACCATTTGTTTTGTGAACAAGAACCTATCAAGTGTATGTTTTAAACAGCGTCAATCATACGAGTTGGAAATCTTTATTCAAAACATTGGTAAATATGTCTATACCTGAATAATTGCCTCAAGTTTGAATATACGATAATTCAAGTCTGTAATAACATGATCCTTAAGCATGCTTATCTTGCTCCTAGGCAATGTTGGTAACGATGTAGTCATTATTCTAGAATACTTTTTCCGTTGACGTCCTGATACAACCTTTAATTGGTAAGCCTAAAAAAGATCTGGTCTTTGGGTTGGAGTCCTTGGTATGTAGTTCTTCAAAAAATCATTGTTACATGTCCACCATTCTGTTAAGTACTCGGCAAAAGTAGGTCGAAGATCAATCGTTGGTTTCGATTCCTATACAAATAAAAACAATCAAAAGTGGTAATGATGAATAATGAAAAAGAAGCTCAAAATTATATACCTTTCAAAAGAGGTCACAAAAATCAGAACTTTTAAAGATAGCCTTTCTCGACCACGCTAATCCTCTAGGTATAACTTCAGTGTATTTACTCCACCAACAATTGCTTCGTTCAAATGACTCTAAAATCCAAATCTAACAAAAAAAATTAAATTAAAATGAAATAATATAACATTTAGGTAAGCAACCAAGAGTATATATGAAAATACTAACCTTAAAAGACCAAACAAACCCCAACAATGTATATGTGGGAACATAGTTATGAGACATATGCAATCCTTTGAGGTGCCCAGCCTTGTGATTTGATACTACATTTATAATTTGTTTGTACAAATGTATCCATATATGCTCACCCCAAGGAAACGCATTCCATGCTTCAAGATTTTATACCAACCTCATAAGTGTGTCATCAAATTCATGAACCACCTTACATCCTATAAAGATAACCTCTAAGAATAACAACAACCATATACGTACAGCGTCTTCGTCACATAGTTTTGAAAAGAGCTCCTCATCCTCAATAACACCAATTAAATCTAAACTAGTTATCTTTAAACCTACCTGATGAGGAAATACCTTAGAACGAAATTTAAGATCACCTTTGCTATAACAACTGAAACTAACCGCTCTGAAACGCAAACATGTGATTAGAGAAAACTCACGACGACCAAAATGTAGCCCACGACCATGGACAGAAAATATCAAAGGCATATCATAATGTGCATCATTGACATAACACTGCCTTTGTAGCATATAATCTATAGTATGTGGTTCATGATCAAAATATGCAAGATCCAACCATTTCTCGAAATAAGATGTCCTAAACAATTTCCTTCTTTTTTGATTGAGTTTTTCTTTTATAAACATAAAGTACTTCAACTTACTTGTTATTATGACTTTCGCTTCATAATCCTAAAAGAAATCAATTCAAAAAGGAAAAAAAACTACAATTATTTCACAAGTAACAACATTAAGAAAATTTAATAACTATACGTAAACATTAAACACCACTTATAGTTGTTAAGTATCAATGTTATATTCATGCCGTTTGTTTATTAAATCCATTAGTGATCAGGTTGAAGTCCTTAAACATAGTATTACAAGTCACATTGTGAATCGTCATAAAGGTTAAATGTATATAGTTTTTGATATACAGATTATTATTCAGTTATAAAGGTTCAAGTCCAAACTTTTAATCAGTATGCTTAAAGGTTCCAGGTAGATATCCATTATGGGTTAAACAAAGATGTATCACATAATAAAACACCATTCATTGAATACGATAACCATTAAGGGTTAAACAAAGATACATTGACTGACACATACTAAAACTTAACACAAACAGAAGGATAATAAAAGGTACATGGACTGACACTAACGTAAAAGAAAAACAACCAGACAATAGACCTAAGACCATAACTTAAGACCATAACATAAGACCCCAGGAAGAAACACCAAAGCCATTCAATTTCCCCGCATCTGAACCACAAATGAAATTTTCTTGAGCACCTTGATCTGGATCTGACTGATAGCAATCATAAAGGACCTAACTTTAGAAAGATCAGCATCGTTAACATCCCTAAGCAACTTAACAGTTTCAAAGGCCAATATGCTACCGTTCATCTTCTCAAGCTCAGCAATGACGTCTAGCCTATATCCAACACGATCAGTATACTGCCCAACAATTTGGCTAATTTGCCTACTTAGAGTAAAGTCCAACTCATTTTCCTTTTCAAATAAATATAGTAACATGTCCTTAAGTTGATTGGATTTGGCATCTCTAGCCACCTGTGCAAGGTTTGCCATTTGTGGTATGTTTGCATTTTGTGGTATGTTTGCATTTTGTGGTATGATTGCCATTTGTGGATTGTTTGCCAGTTGTGTGAGGAAGTATTGCTAGGTGGAAGGATGTTTGTGTTATGATCAAACTACAACCAAGCAAAACTATATATAGCCACATAGGGTATACATGTAATTAATCTACAGTTGGGTCATCTGAAGAAGTTATGCAACTTAATATATTGTAACCTATTAAGTCTTCCATCCCTAAATCAGACATTCCTTCCTCTTACTTCTTAGGTAGGATCATACAAGTAACTATTGTCAGTCATTTCTAGTTAAATGATAAAGATAAAGTCCCTTTTTAGGAGCCAATGGCAATAACCAAATGAATGTCCTTCTAGAAGCCATTGGCAGTCCATCCTAGGTATACAAGGAAATAATATGAGCAAACAAGTATTCATTAAATGATGTATACTATTTGGTTAAAAGTTAGGAAAATTTTATAACCAAATAACATATTGAAATAAGGTAATAAGCTATTTTGCCATTTTTAGAATGTTTGTCGCACTACTTTTCAAAGACTAATATGTAAGGCAATGAACAAAGACAAGTTCAAACTGCAAGTTCAAAAAGACACTTTCAACAAGGATGTTCAAACACTATACTAGTTGTAAACTAATGGTACTAAACTTGACCAATCTTATACAAGAAGTTAACATTATATAAACAATTTGCAGGTATTGGTCATTTCAATTTAAACTCTGTAACTACATTAATGACCATCTAAGCCACTTGAAATTTAAGGCCTATTGTGTGATTTGAAATGGTGTAAAAAGGTACTAACAACATTTATGGCCATCTAAACAACTTGACTCTATATAACAATGAAAAATTAACCAATATTCATACCAAATATAAAACAGAGCAACTTTGAAGTTTAAAGCACACACATAATATTAGGCTACTGTGTGATTTGATATGGTGTAAGCAAGTAGTAACTACATTTATGTCCATCTAAACCACTTGCCTCTATATAACAATTATAAACTAACCAATGCTGTACAACATACAAAACAGAGCAACCTTTTATTTTTTGACAATAACAAAAATTAGAAAAATCTAAAACAGACAAAAAAATTCAATTTGGTAAAAAAATAACAAGTGCGGCAAAAGAGAAAACGAATAACAAGGAGCTAGATCAAACAAGAACAATATAAGGGTTCTTAAGCCGATCGTCCCACTTGAACGACGCTTTACATCTCAATTTACACCAATAAAAAGAACTAGAAATTAAATTATCAAATATCAGCGCCTTTTCAGGGATCTTCTTATCAAACAGAAGCTTGTTGCGAAAGTTCAACATATACCACCACAAACCATAGTATACACCCTCAAGAACGCCTTTGAGTTTGGATTGAATCTGAATAGAAACCAACCAAACTTGTCATTCCTCGTAAGAATTCACATCCGAATAGTCGATATTCCACCAAGAAGATATCTTACGCATAATCTGTCTCACTACAACGCATTGAAAAAAAATATGGATTGTCAATTCCATACCGGCATTACAAATGGGACAAACAATCGAATCAATATCCATTCCACAACGAGAGATATTAAAACGCGTTGGGAGCGCGTTAGATTTGACTTTCCAAGCTATGATATTCACCTTGATTGTTCTTGATGCTTACACTAGGGCTCTTTCTACTTGGGCCACATGGGTAGACAACAATGTTAACACTCAAACAACTCAAGTTATCTTCGTAGGCGATACAACAACTCATTATAGGTATGCATGTTACTCTCTCCTTTTCCTTTCATTTAGGTCACAAATTGTTAATTAAGTCGGAGGCGATTTACTACTCGTATATGTAGCGGAGGTCAGTGGAATTCAGGAGGTCAGTGTCGCAATGAAACTGAACCCATCTTTAATACAAGTCAGTTAACAAATTATCCACCAAAGATGCGAGCTTTTGGCAATGTTCTACGAGTAATGAAGACCCCGGTAATATATCTTAATATTAGCAAGCTTACAGATTACAGAAAAGACGGTCACCCATCAATTTATAGAACATGGGGTAAATCCAAAAAGCGACAAGTTGCTGCCCAACAACTACAAGATTGTAGCCATTGGTGTTTGCCTGGGGTACCGGACACTTGGAATGAGTTGTTATATGCATCTCTATTAAAGGCTGGTATATGATATTGGAAAAGCCGATTTTTCTTTTTGGGTCAGCTTATTGTCCCCAGTTAAAGTTGTCACACATTACATTTGGTTCATAAAATTGCATATTATTCACATTCTCAACATGAAAAGCACAGTACGTCTAGGTGATCATTGTATCTTGTAAAAAGAAACCAAATATAGCACGTGGTCGGCGCGGCATCTTGTTTTGTTGTCGTTTAGGTTGTTGAGCTTGTGGGATCAGAGTACCTTCGTTGAATAAGAATTTTGTTCGTTTAAGTTTAGTTTAACAAGCGGATAAACATGATTACTTAATTAAAGAAACAATTGTTCGTTTAAGGTGTACTCCACCACGGTTCTTTTCCCTTGAACGCAAGACATTCTTGATATAATTTTTGTTCAATGTATGGGCCTTTGATCACTGTCTTATCCTTTGCCATGTGTTGATTGGATATTTTCTTTGTCTCCTATGGTTGTCTAGCTTGCTCGTTTTGCCACCAAGCTTCAGCTTCTTCACGTAACTTGTAAGCTAAGATTTTGGCGTGTTCTTCTTCAGGTACACCCATGATGTCAAAAAACTTGTCAACTTCATACAACAAATCCAACAAAACCTCAAGGTTAAGATTCCCAATTTTTAAAATTACGGATCTTAGCCATAACACGGTACCCTTGATCTCCATAACTACATCGACCCATTCCTCCTATTTATAACCCTAGGGCCACTAAACCGTCCTTTATGTTTTCTGGCAAGAACTCCATAGCCATCATCTCTTCCTCTTCCGAAGACCCGTGGGAATCAACATGTCCCCAATTTTGATTAGGACGGAATCTACGATCACCGTGATTGTTACATTCACGATTTGCGTGATTTCCAACCCCCCTTGATCGCAGATCGTTCTTCAAGAACATTGGACATACTCGCGAATTTGGACGTGAGATCGTTGATCACATGATTCATGTCTTCGATCGACCATACCCAACTAACAGTACGGGTTTTTAGATCTTCTACAACATTCACCATCTGATGGATACTAACAAGCCTTGATGCGAACTGACACAAGACGCGTTATCGAATTTTGTTAATCCAAATCTAAGGGTTTATAACGAGGATAAAACATCTAGAGACTAAAACCCTAATAAGAGATTAATCTCTAAAACACAATTTTATTAATGACCAAAAGTGAATTACAATGATAATGAGCCATATATTTGTAAGTATAAACTTGGAGAAAAAGTCACCTAAATATAGTGAAAACCATACTAGTAATAGAAAAAGAATGCAACACTTCTACGACATAACAAGAAAGACCTTGTTACGGCGTAACCACTTTTAAATTAGTCTCTCTTCGAGAACTCTACGGCTCAACATAGATCAGGGTGTTACGTCGTACCGAAAATATAACTTATGCGACTCTTGGTCTTTAATCATGTCCCGGTCACTTCATGATACTTGCTCCCTAAGCAACCATTTGACTACATAATAGCTTGTAAATTAATTAGAGCTAGTGATTTGATACTTATAGTTAACTAGTTGGATACCCGCGCATAGCGGCGGGGATAAAAATTGCTAACCCAACTCGCTTCGTAATTCCCTGCCCGCTTAGAGAATTCGTTTGTTTGAGTTTCCGTAGTTTTCCCGCAACATCATATTAACATCATTCTCGCTTGTATAAAGACTCACACACTCTCTTACCCATCAAACAATGTCTCCAAAAGTATATATCTTTTATGAATCAAGTTTGTATTCAAATTAAAGTTAAAGTTGTTAAAAAATTCAAAATAAACCCACTAAAAATGTGAAAAAATAAAAATTTATAAAAATATATCAAAATGGATGTTGAATTAAAGATCACGGAATTTTAAAAAATAAGGTGAAATTAGATCATAAAAAAATAAATAGATAAAAAGATATGTCAAATTGAAAATAAAAGTGATTTTTTAATTAAGTGACACATGTCACTCTATAATGTGATTTTCTAAAATAAGATAGATGGTCAAGATTGCACCTCCTTATCTTAATTTTTAATGAGACCCACATTGTAAATTCTTTATAGGTATAGATGTAGAATGACAAAAAAGCCATTTCTTCTCGATGTTACCATGCAAACATTTACACGGTAAATCAAGATATCTATATCTATACTACATTATAGAGAATTTGAGACACTTTCATATTTAGAAAGTTTGAAAATTCAGACTTTTTCCTTTCTTTTTAACAACAAACACATCCATATGTTTTGTAACAACTTTTTGTTATGTGCAATCTTGATCATCCATCTCATTTTAGGGAAACACATCTAAAAGTGACATGTTTCACTTCTTAATTAAAAAATCACCTTTATTTTTAAACCGAAATATCTTTTTATCTATTTATTTTTTTTATTATTTAATTTCTCCATATTTTCTATTATTTTGTGCTATTTAATTAAACATTAATTTTAATATATTTTTATTAAATTTTAGTTTTTTTATTATTTTTAATGCTCCGAAATCGCTGATTTGCGCGGGTAACATGATAATCATTAAAATCTGCTTAAGAAATGTCCTCAACCTTGGCATAACTGACTTAAAGCATTTCCTTGATATTTACTTACAAACAAAGTGTGCGTAACTCTTGAAAGGTCTTTCACTTTTTCATGGTGTGCTTGAACCTAAAAAAACTTGTTGCTATCTCATATCACTTTCCAAATTGCACATTCCAAGAAGGAGTATAGTTTCTAGGTTTGTATTCTGGTTTGTTACATTCTTCGTGTTTTTATTCGTTATATTTGTATGTGTGTGTCTTTCAGTAGAGATGAAGTTGTTGAGAGAAGGGGTTTGGCGAATGGAAACATTGTCACAATTTCTCAAAACTTGAGGAATTATAGTACTAGTGGCCATTTCGGAAAATGCGATATATTTGATGGAATTGAAGATGGATAAGAGATGATACAAAACCATATTATCCACCTGAGTCGTGCCCTTACATAGATGCAGTATTCAATTGCCATCGTTATCAAAGGCCAGATATCGACTTTGTAAAATGGAGGTGGCAACCATTTGGATGTGACATGCCAAGGTAAAATGGTCATTACTACTTTAAAAGTTTATTTCTGCTATTATTTACTGTTATAGTTGGATACACAAGCTCTTATTTAACATCTCAAAGTTGTGATTAGTAATTTATTGAGATGCTTTTTTATAATTATATTCCAGTTTAAACGCAACGGATTTTTTGGAAAGAATTAAAGGGAAGAAAATGGTGTTTGTTGGAGACTCTTTAAACAGGAACATGTGGGAATCGCTTGTTTGCATACTTCGACATTCTCTTGATTGTAAAAACATGGTTTTTGAGATATCAGGAAGGAAGAATTTTCACAAAAGGGGATATTACGCCTTCAGATTTGAGGCAAGTAGTTTAAGTTTTTAATTTACTGTGAATTTGAATGTTGAAAGTCTGTCGACGTTGAAAATTAAGCTATGTTCTTTCAATGCCTAATAATTTTGTAGGACTACAATTGTACGGTTGGTATTGTGAAGTCCCCATTTCTTGTCAAGGAATCATCTTTCAATGGTAAAAATGGTCCTTTTGTGACACTAAGATTGGATTTGATGGAATCAACGACTTCATTTTATCACGATGCCAACATTTTGATCTTTAACACGGGACACTGGTGGACTCTTGAGAAAACGTCCCGAGGGTGAGAATCATTATAACTTTCAATATGATAAAATGCAACCTTAACACCTTCCATTGTGATAAGAATAATTTAGAATATAACACTGGAACATAGGCTTAGGACTAACAACATTCTGCCGTAAAAAAAGGACTAACAACCTTCTCAGCACATGTTAACAGGGAAGATATTTACCAAGAAGGTAACCATGTTTACCCAAGACTCGAGCTTATTGATGCATACACGAAAGGCCTTTCTACATGGGCCACATGGGTAGATAAGAACATCGACACCGGAACAACTCAAGTTATATTTTTAGGTGATACACCCACTCATTATAGGTATGTTAATACTTGTTATTTTTGTTTTCGCTTGATCAATCGCAAATCTTAAGCACATGCTCCACTGCTTGTAGTGGAGGGCAATGGAATTCAGGAGGGCAATGTCACAATGAAACCGAACCAATCTTCAATACAAGTCAATTAACCAAGTACTCACCAAAGATGCAAACTTTTGTTTTTTGGGTAAAGGGTTTCCTCGGTAAATGTATTACTCCAAAAAGCGGTTCAGTACAAAGGATGTGGGTGAGTCCCACATCTCAGCCCGTTACATAGGCAAAATAGCGAACATAACAAGCATAACTACTCCATATGAGGATACTACTAAGACTAGATTATAATTGACTCAACAAACATCAAAAACTTTATTTCTTCTTCCTGCCACGGATCGTGATATCAAGATCATCACAAATAGACTGCATGTGCTCGGACAAATCATGATTCTCGTGCATATCGTCATTATACGGGTCATAATCATCATTGTCCAGATAAGAATCCCTCTATTGTTCCAACAAGCTATTAGTACCATAACCTTTATCACTTCGATCTTGACCCCTCTTTGGAATCCTTAGGTTAGCAGTTTCATCAAATACCACTTTCACTTCACTATCACTTTCGACAATACCCGTAGAGACTAGCGGGTTCCCGTCATTATCCAACATCCTAAGTTTACCTTCACCAATTTGTCGTCTATTTTATCGATTTTCTCACCAATGAGAGTATTACTAGCAAACTCCCCATCATTATCGATATTCATAAAGGAGGATCTACTTGGAGTAGCCTTATTATTACCCAAATGACTAGTCCCCCATGTTAGCAGGCTTATGTTTGTAGGCTCGACCCATGTTGGGCTTAGGGTTATCTTTGTATTACTTGTATTTATACTCGACACTTTGTATGGTTTATAATCAATATAACAAGAACTTGTATCATCCTACCTGGTATCACGAGGGTTTCTCAGGATCCTAAAAACAACTGCTTCAGCTTGTTTTGTAACCTTTTCAATCACAGTTTGTTTTACTGATCTGTTTCTCGGTGGGTTTTCCGTTTCTCGACTAAGTTATAGTCGACGTTCTTGGGCTAAGTTTAGCACTATGTTACGATCTGCAAGTTTCCAGTCGCGTGTTTGTTTTGGTTTCTCCCACAGCAACCCTTACACACTTGCTACTGTTTCCATTTTTTTTACATAACCCGAATACTTTTAAGCCTAAATCTACAATCCCTAAAAAACATACAGACCTACATTACTACCAATGTTCGATGATCAATCTTGACAAACGACAATCCCACCCCCCACATCGCGCACTTACTCTTATCGGGATGAAACTCATGGCTAATGAATCATTTAGCCTTTTGTTCCCGAAAAACTGATCGTCGTATGCGATGAATCTATTCTATTGTGGGTGTATTACTTTTCCCATCTTATGTCACATGGTTATCCGGGATTTGCGATCATCTTGTTGATCTCGAGTTGCCTCTTCTTCCAATACGACTCCTAGGATTTCACCACCTAAGGATTGCGAATGGACCAAAGATTGATTTCATCATTAGTTTGGATATTCTACACACTTAGCTCCATCATAAAAGGAAACATTTGGTTAATCTTAACCCTCAATGCCAAGGATGATTGGAATTATATTGAGGCATGGAGTTAGATACTGCTTCCGACCAGCATAGTCTTAGTGATATGATTCTTATTTTTCAAGGACAACAAGACGGCCGCTTGCTATGCCTTTGAAAGCCTGAATACGCAATTGAAGCTTGGGGATTTATCTATTGCACGGGTGTATTTTTCAAAAGATAGAATCTATTTATTATCGGTCTTAACTGAGTCTTGGTTCCTCCTCTTAGCCTCAATGCGATGTTGTTACTTCGCGCTGCAGGTTTACCTTCAACCTATGAAACGATCTCTATCGTTTTATTGAGTGTTCAGTCGGGAACCCTTTTCCGAATCCAAAACGGAGTTAGCTCTTGTGACTACTCATGGTGATTTTCGCCTAAAGTTTCTAGGGTTCAAAACCCTTTTGTTGATGCTACCTCTCACTTCTCCCATGGTTTTATTGGGCTTAAATCAACATTATTGTGTCGGCGTTGGTCCTTTTTGAAAAAAGTAAACAACCCATGTTAGAGTTTTGCTATAGCGGTTCTTATCGGGGTTTGGTGATGCTATGTAAAGTATCTTCACAATGGTGTTCACGGAAGTCTACTTTGTCCTTCCTCGTACATCGGGCCCACGAATTTTACTCATATATCACTATTTTTTTTATCTTTTGTTCTAGGGCTTCACGTGTGTCGGGTGTGACACGCTCGGATCTTGGATTATTGTTGCAATCTCCCCTTTGTTGGCTTAAGTTTGGGTTAATTGTTCTAATGAATTATTTCCACCCCTCTCCTCAGTCGCTTATACGTTTCTTGTCCCTCAGGGTATCAAGTAGTGTTTCGGCCTAATTATTGCGCAGCCCGCCTTGATATATAAAGGTCCACAGTTATTGCCTGTTCTTTTGGGGTGTCCAATATGGGATTGGATGGGTTATTCCCACAGGGGGGTCAGTATCCGATGGGGTCACCACAGCAGGAGGTCCATTATCCACAGCAGGGGGTTCAGACGCTTTCTGGTCTATCGCAGGGGGTTCACCTTGTACCTGGAACTTCACAGCCGCTAGTTCAGTTTACGACAGGGGTTCAACAGAAGCTAGGGGTTCTTTCCATAGGTTTCGGTTCACTTGGCACACAGTCATCCTAGTTATGCCTTTTCATTCGATGTCAGTCTGTTTGCGTTCCGGGTTCACTAAGGTTCAAAAGTTCCAAGCTACACTTTTGCAGAAAGCATTTAATACACTACTATTCAAGAAACGGCCTTCGGCCAATATGGAACTATGGATACTGAGTCGCGAGTTTCTTCTTAATGATTATGTACATTGTCTTAGTGATATTCTTTATATGTGCGTTGTACCCGTCTGTTGCTAGTTGGTGACGGGCATTGTTATTTCCGTTACTAACTCTGGCCATACGTGTTTTGTCCTACCCTTTTTCGTCCACTTCGTTTAAATATTGTCTTAATCTACTCCCATATGTTTTAAATGCTTGATTCCGTTCGTCAGTTTATCCAGTGATTATTCTTGTACGGTGTGTTTGACCTTTTGGTGTTCTGTGTAAGGACATTCATACGCGACGGTGTGGATGCTTCACTTCCGATGTGATAGCACACGGGTGTAACATTCCGTATTTTTTGTCTTTTACGACATCATATATTTTCTAATTATTTATTTTCTTTCTGTACGCGTTTAGTTTTTTTTTTAATAGTTTAAGTTAAAATCGGTAAGTTTTAAAATTATCGTTTTAGCGTTTAGCGACACCAAACAAGATAATGTTTAATCAATGCAAGTGTTAAGTATTTATTTTGTAGTTATAATATTAACTTTGTTTATTTTATTTTATTGTTACGTAAATTATACGTTTCGCGATATTATCGCGTTAAGGCACTCCCGGAACCACCAAAACTTTTCTGCGCTTCAAAAAAAAACAAAAATAAATTACCCCACTTTTATACCCAATATACATAAATTAACTAAATATATCCATAATATCTTCTTACATAACACGAATTTATGGCTAATAATTGAAAGAATATCAATTTGGTCAAGAATGGTCTTTATACATTTTCTACACCATTAAAACCCCATACTTGTTTCCTTTTGAACCAAGCGCTTAGAGTCTTCCTAAGACCCTCTCTCTGTTCCTTGGAACTCCTATTGCACCCCTTTATTGACTAGTTAAGCACTTATATATACTTATAATGCATGCATATAACACTTATATAGCAAAAAATTAGTATAAATATTCACAAATTCTCGCTCATCTTACTCTTCTATATGCACCGGTCAACCATCCCCTATAACAATCCAACAAAATCTTTATACAACTTATACACATCTATAACATCCATCTCTATGATATTCTAAGGTGTTTTCAAGCATGGATTACCTTTTCACGTTTTAATCAAGGAGTGGAAACTAGGATTTTATCTTGGAACGCTAGGGTTTTCATTGTGCAAGTTTGGATTCTATCTAACAAGGGTTTAGATTACACTTTGTCATCCTTCATCATACATCATAAGGTCTACATAGAACACGTTATGTTCTTAAGATTTCCTTTTTATGCATATGTTGTTTCTATTTTAGGTTAATCACAGATTTAAGATTTTTAACATGGTAAATGAAATTCTTACTTGCTTATGGTCAATTTTTTACACTAATATACATGTTGTGTTATTTCTTGATATCATCTATCGTCTAGAATGATGATAAAATATTGTATCATACAATGTTAGTCCATGATTAGTCAAAGTCAATTATATATGATTAGTCAAAGTTATTTATGTCATTCAAAGTTATTTATGTCAGTCAAATTAATGGTCATCATGTATTGGGCTCAAGCCCATATTCTAGAATAGTCTGTACACTCCTATATATTGTATCAATTGTTTTGAGGAATACAAGACACAAATAATATCTCTAAACCTTTTCCTACATTGTATCACGAGGGTTTCTCAGATCCTAAAACAGCTCGCTTCCGCTTGTTTGTAACCTTTTCAATCACAGTTTCTGTTTTACCGATTGTTTCTCGGTGGTTTCCCGTTTCTCGACTAAGTTTAGTCGACGTTTCTTGGCTAAGTTTAGCCACTGTTTTACCGATTGCAGTTTCAGTTGGTGTTTTGTTTTGGTTTCTCCCACGCAAACCTCACACACTTACTACTGTTTCCACTGTTTCTTTTTTTTTACAAACCCTAACTACTTTGAGCCCTAAAATCTACAAACCCTAAAAACTACAGAACCTACATACTATCCACTGTTCGACGATCAAACATGACAAACGACAACCCACCCCCCATACCGGCACTTACCTTATCGGATAAACTCATGGCTATGAATCATTTAACCACTTTTGTTCTCGAAAAACTTGATGTCGATGCGATGAATTATTCCTCGTGGGTGTATTACTTTTCCCATCTATGTCATGGTTATGGGATTTTGGATCATCTTGTTGATCCGGTTGCCTCTTCATCCACTACGACTCCTACGGATCCACCACCTAAGGATGCAGAATGGACCAAGATTGATTTCATCATTAGGTCTTGGATATTTTCCACACTTGCTTCATCACTAAGGAAATGTTTGGTTGATCTTAACCGTACCACTGCCAAGGATTCATGGACCTATATTGAGGCTATTTTTCAAGACAATAAGCGTCCGCGTGCTATGGCTTTGAAAGCCGAACTACGCAACTTGAAGCTTGGGGATTTATCTATTGACGGGTATTTTCAAAAGATAGAATCTATTGTTTCGGTTCTTAATGGTCTTGGTTCCCCTCTTAGCAATGATGATGTTGTTACTTTCGCGCTTGAGGGTTTACCTTCCACCTATGAAACGATCTCTACCGTTATTGTTAGTCGGGAACCCTTTCCCGATCTCAAAACGGTTAGATCCTTGTTGACTACTCATGAGATGCGCCTAAAGTCTAGGGTTCAAAACCCTCTTGTTGATGCTACCTCCGCTTCTCCCATGGTTTTATTGGCTAAATCCAACACTAGTGCTCGGCGTGGTCCTTCTTTGGAAAAAGTAAACAACCCGTGTTGGAGTTTTGCTAAGGGTTCTTGTCGGTTTGGTGATGCTTGTAAGTATCTTCACAATGGTGTTCACGGCAAGTCTACTTTGCTCCCTCGTACCTCGGGTTCGGCTTCAAGTGTGCCGGGTGTGACACGCTCGGATTTGGATATGTTGCAATCCCTGTTGGCTAAGTTTGGGTTAAATGCTCCTAATATTTCCACCCCCTCTCCTCCAGTCGCTTATACGGTTTCTGTCCCTCCTGGGTTTCAAAGTGTTTCGGCCCAATTATCTGCGCAGCCCACTTATGTAAGTCCACAGTTATTGCCTGGTTCTTTTGGGGTGTCCAATATGGGAATGGCTGGGTTATTCCCACAGGGGGTTCAGTATCCGACGGGGTCACCACAGCAGGGGGTCCATTATCCACAGCAGGGGGTTCAGACGCTTTCTGGTCCACCGCAGGGGGTTCACCTTGTACCTGGAACTTCACAGCCGCCAATTCAGTTTACGACAGGGGTTCAACAGCAGCAAGGGGGTTCTTTCCCTGGTTCGGTTCACTTGGGACAGTCACCTAGTATGCCTTTTCATCCGAGTCAGCTGTTTGCGTCCGGTTCACAAGGTTCGGGTCAAGCTACACTTTTGCCGAATGCATTTAATACCACTACTCTTCAAGAACCGGCCTCCGGCAATTGGAACATGGATACAGGTGCGAGTTCTCATCTTAATGATTCTGTACATTGTCTTAGTGATATTCTTAATATGTGCATTTACCCGTCTGTTGCAGTTGGTGACGGGCGTTTTATTCCCGTTACTAACTCTGGCCATAGTGTTTTGTCTACCCCTTTTCGTCCACTTCGTTTAAATAATGTCTTAATCACTCCCAATATTGTCAAAAACTTGATTTCCGTTCGTCAGTTTGTCCGTGATAATTCTTGTACGGTTGAGTTTGACCCTTTTGGTTTTTCTGTGAAGGACTTCATAACTCGACGGGTGCTCCTCCGATGTGATAGCACGGGTGAGCTCTATCCTGTTACGAAGCCCTCCACTATACCTCATGCTTTTCTTACCAGTCAGTATACGTGGCATCAACGACTTGGACATCCAGGAAGTGAAGTGTTACGTCGTCTTGTGTCTAGTGATTCTATTTCTTGTAATAAAGAGAAACTTCCCGTTCTTTGCCATGCTTGTCAGCTTGGTAAACACGTGAAGCTTCCGTTTGTTAGTTCGTCTAGTTCTGTTACTTCGTGTTTTGACATTGTTCACTCGGATTTGTGGACCTCTCCAATTCCGAGTCTTTCTGGTTTCCAGTATTATGTTTTGTTTCTAGATCATTATTCTCAGTATGTTTGGGTTTATCCGTTAATGAATAAATCTGATGTTTTGTCTAAATTTCTGTTATTTCGTAATTATGTTCGTACTCAGTTTAAGTGTGAAATTAAGTCATTTCAGTGTGATCATGGTGGTGAATTTGATAATCATGCTTTTCATAAACTATTTAACGATAACGGTATCCAATTTAGATTTTCTTGCCCCCGCACCTCACAACAAAATGGCAAATCTGAACGTATGATCCGTACAATTAATAATCTCATTCGTACCTTATTGTTTCAAGCACATTTACCACCCAATTACTGGACTGAGGCACTTAATATGGCAGTTTATTTATTGAATATTTTACCTTCCCGTGCCATCAATAACGAGATACCCTTTACCCGCCTGTTTGGTGCGCAACCCGATTATAGTGTCCTTCGTGTTTTTGGATGCCTTTGTTATCCACATATAGATACAAATCACAAACTTGGACCACGTGCCACACCTTCCATATTTCTGGGACATGCTGCCAATCATTTTGGCTATCGTTGCCTTGATCTTAACACCAATAAAATTATCATTTCCCGTCATGTAACCTTTGATGAAACGGTGTTTCCGTTTCCCTCCACCAAATCCACTACCACACCTTCCTATGATTTTTTGGACGATTCCACTGACCTTATTTCCACAATTATTCGCACCGCTCCCATTACTCCCGTTCCAGCACCGGTCCATACTCCACTAGTTGACGTACCTACACCGCCTACACCACCTACACCACCTACACCTCCTCCACCACCTACGCCTCAGTCTGTGCCCCAAATTGTACCTGAACATGCACCCGCTCCCACTAATGATCCACCAACCGTGTCAATTCATCCCATGGTCACACGTTCTCGTGTCGGGACTACTCGTCCTAATCCTCGTTACGCTGGTCATGTGTCTACTATCTCTCCCTTACCTCGGTCTTATAAAGAAGCGTTTAATGATCCCAATTGGCGAAATGCTATGTTTGACGAGTATAATGCACTTATTAAAAATAAAACTTGGACTAGTGTACCTCGGCCGGAGGGTGCCAATATTGTTCGTTGTATGTGGTTATTTCGCCATAAGTTTTTGGCTGATGGCACTCTTAGTCGGTATAAGGCACGTCTTGTTGCCAATGGTAGCACGCAGGTTGAGGGTGTTGATGTTGATGAGACTTTTAGTCCGGTTGTTAAGCCGGGCACTATTCGGACTGTTCTTAGTTTAGCTATTTCTCGACATTGGCCTGTTCATCAGCTTGATGTCAAGAATGCTTTTTTACATGGTGACTTAGCTGAGACTGTTTATATGCATCAGCCTCCTAGTTTTCGGGACCCTGAGCATCCGGATTATGTTTGTTTATTGCAGCGATCTCTCTATGGTCTTAAGCAGGCACCTCGCGCCTGGTTTCAGCAGTTTGCTGCTTACATTACTACTGTTGGATTTACTCCTAGTCGTTGTGACTCCTCTTTATTTATTTACAGACAGGGTGATGATATAGCATTTTTGTTACTTTATGTGGATGACATTGTTCTCACTGCTTCATCTGATCGTTTGCTACAACAGATTATAGCTTCTTTACATCGCGAGTTTTCAATGACAGATTTGGGTGCACTTAATAAATTTTTGGGTATTTCAGTTACGCGTGACTCTTCTGGTATGTTTCTGTCACAGCGTAAGTATGCTATTGAGATTTTGGAGTGTGCTCATATGGTTAGTTGTAATTCTTCTCGGACTCCTGTTGATACTGAGTCTAAGTTAGGGGATGGTGGTACTCCGGTTGTTGATCCTACCTTATACCGGAGATTGATATTCATTTTGTTTAGGATTTGGTTGCTACTGGGCAGGTTCGCGTTTTACATGTTCCTTCTCGGTTTCAGTATGCGGATATCTTTACTAAAGGATTACCTTCGGCATTATTTGATGAGTTTCATGACAGTTTGAGTGTTCGTTGTACTCCCGCTCCAACTGTAGGGGAGTGTTAGCAGGCTTATGTTTGTAGGCTTGACCCATGTTGGGCTTAGGGTTATCTTTGTACTACTTGTATTTATACTTGACACTTTGTATGGTTTCATAATCAATATACACAGAACATTGTATCATCCTACAGTCTCAATCATTCGTGTAGAGCTAAAAGTGAAAATGTGCCAATAATTCTGAATGGTCTTTTAGGAGATAATGTTCCATTTTATGGCCAGTGACTTCCTTTTGAACACACTTTTAGCTTGTAGTTCGGTCATATGAAGGTGGTTTGGTTCACAGACAGAGAGAATTGTAATTTGATGTAATTGTAATTCAATAAATTATAATGTGTTGTAATTGTAATTGACAAAATCTTTCGATGTGTTTGGTTAACTCGCAACGTAATGTAATTCAATTTTTTGTACCAAAACTAAAAAATTTTAATATAATAATAATTAAAATAATATAAATAATAATAATAATAATAAATAGTAATATTAATTATTATTATTATATGAAAAATAATAATAAAATAACACATAATAATAATATTAATAAATAATAATATTAATAAATAATAATAATAACAACAAATTAATAAATACTAATATTAATAATAAATAATAATAATAACAATAAATTAATATAAATAAATAATATAAATAAATAATAATAAAAAATATTATCAATAATAATAATAATAATAATAAATATTTAATAAATAATACTATAATAATAATAATATAAAAAAAGTAATAATTATAAAATAACAAATAATAATATTAATAAATAATAATAATAAATAATATATAATATTATTAATAAATAATAATAATAATAATAATAATAATAATAATAATAATAATAAACATTATTATTATTATTATTATTTTAAAATTTATATAATAATAATAATAATAATAATAATAATAATAATAATAATAATAATAAATACCGATGATTTAAAGTATAAAATACCGAATTACAACGTAATTCAAAACTTTCCATCCAACATCCTATGTAATCTGAATTCCCTGTCTTAATGTAATTGTAATGACTAAATTACAATTATAACGCAAATCAAACAGCCTACGTAATGTAATCTGAATTACAATTACAACCTTGCTGCCAACCAAACATGATTGTAATGTAATTCAGATTACAATTACAACACATTACGTCCAATTACGGCGAACCAAACACCCCTTAAGGGTGCGTTTTGTTTGGGGGGATGGGAGTTGGATTTAGAGTTGATGGACTAATTTTATTGTTTAGTATGTTTGAGTGGCCCCCAAAAATGGAGATGAGTACTTTATATTTGCTATGTGAAATTCATGACCCATTTGCTTACTTTTGGTATACTTTTTTTTTAAAGTGGGTCCATCTTTTTTGTCATCCACTCATATTTTATTTTATTTTTATTTTTTACGTTAATAATATTTTTAAGTTTATAAATTATATCATTTATAATTAATATAATATATTATTTCTTTTTTCTCTCTTCATTTAATTCAAAACTTATATCAAATTCAAATCTTAATCCAAATCTTAATCTTAAACCCGTATACAAACCAAACGGGCCCTAAATACACGCCAAGGCTGCAACCACAATATAGGTCTCAAGACTTGTTATGGAAAAAGACAACACAACTGACTCACGTAACATTCCGGCCACGAATATTATATGTTGGTTAACCAAGACTTGTGGCAGCTGCCAAAAGAGTTGCTGAAAAGATGGAAACAGAGCTTGGGGATTTGGGTGGTTATGATATTCATTTTGAGGACGTCACTGGACATAGTACTAAGACTTAAAACTATAACTTTATAACTGCTATTTAATAACCAGAGATTTCCATATCTAACCAGTTAACCATCCAATTAATATGATTTCTACTAGCCAGATACATCAGAAGACAATTCAGATCTACAATACAATTCAGAAGATACATAGCCATCTGTTTAAACCTTTATTCCAAACACCAATTAGGCATATAACACTCTTTATGTTATTTCGCAATGCATGGCCTGTAAACTTTCAATGATATCATCACTCCAATCATTATTTGCATATAAACATTGAAAAAACAAATGAGGTACTGAATCAAATTTACTATTGTTTTTTATAGAATACTCGCCAATTAAACTTGAGCTATACCAGGAGTTCTCGTTGAAGTTTCATATCTGCTTCTTTTAATATCATAATCTCTGTTGTCTCTTCCATGACAAGGCGACGGTTCTGAACAGTCTCGATAATCCCTATCATCACTATATCTCATTGAGACATCCCTACCTTCACGCCTATCATATTCTGGTGAATCATCCCTAGAACGCCGATGATCACTACTTCTGGAACTTATAGATGAAGGGTTAACACGCTGCAACATCCGAGTACAAAATCAGTATTAGGTATCAGCGCAAATCTGATATAACATTCATACGCAATTACAATACAACTTTGATTGCCAGTGAGATACAAAAGTTTGATCATGTTAACAAGATTAAAAGACATTATCTCAAACAGTCAAGTTACCCTAGAATGTGAGGTAGATGCCTTCTGCAACATTGAAAAACATCTCACAATCCGATCAAACTGTACAGGTTACATTACATTAAAATGATGACTTGAAGCAACTAACTCTTACCTTAATCAAACATTTTACTTCCACTTGAATCATGGTACTTTTAGCTTTTATTTTGTGCTTCCACCGTCATCTTGATCAGTGAGTGAGGATTTTTCTACAACTTCGTCTATAGATTCCATCATAGAGGAAACTTTGGAGTGTGAAGATGAAACTAAAAATGAATGACTCTTCAAAATGTTACACTCAAACAAGATACATGAACCTGTTACAAATATGGTGCAGAACCTAAGATAGGATATAAGTAGAGTGTACACCAGCAAAACTACTGAACCTTGTAACTTTAAAAGCTAAAGATAGGATATGTGGTTCTTATCTTAACACAGAAGATACATTATATTGGCTTCAATCATGCCCAAAAGATACTAAGATGACGTACTGTATATGGATAACCATATGCTTAACTTATCCAGTTATTCGTTAATCAAAAACCCATTATTCCCCCAAGTAACTAATAAGATCTTTGGCATAAGCTTACCCAAACACCTTCAATAGGCTATCTGCATTTTTTTATA
Source organism: Tanacetum coccineum (assembly GCA_026074375.1). Lineage (NCBI taxonomy): Eukaryota > Viridiplantae > Streptophyta > Magnoliopsida > Asterales > Asteraceae > Tanacetum > Tanacetum coccineum. Next base: position 27,140 of record BQNB010034249.1, read on the forward strand.
CCCATAACCTATCAACCTCGTTAAATAAGCCTACCCAGTGTTGTAAAACTCGGATCGCAAAGTGCTCCGTGGTTACTCGCTACAAGCGCAGTGACCCGTACAAAACTTGGTCAAATCGGTGCTAACCCGTACAAAACTCAGTTTGAAGTGTTTTAACAATGGTGTTAATGTTTCCAAACCTACTTCTAGAGTCTATAAACGATTGTATGGTCCTATTTGCATGTCATACATATAATTTCAAAACTTGTACATAAGAGTACCCCCTCGTTGCCGCCTAGCGAGATTTGCAGCCTTAATTATAGCTTTTTTAAAACCCAATAACCTATTAAGCTATTTAAATAAGCTTATCCAAACAGCCCCTAAATCCCATACGATCACACTACTATAACACATACAGAGTAATGGTCCAAGAAAAGGCAAATACATCATCACACTCTAATAAACATAAGTCCTCACCTAATAGTGATCCTCTCAGACGGCCTGAAGACGATTCGATCTTTCCCAGGGCAGCTGCAATACGCCAATACCAGTCTCCTCCGGCTCTAACGTGTCCGTCATGTTATTGATATCCATCAGATCCTGTTATCACCAAAATCAAACACGTTAACACCTAACAACAAACAAAGACCTTTACACTTGGGCTATTTTTGGCAAACTAGCGGTAAGTAGTTGTTTGTTTTATAAAAGCACTTGGTAACTTAGTTGCATATTGTTGGATCGTAAATTCTTGTTAGTGCAAAAATCAGATATACCAAATCTATAAGTTTTATTGATTGATCAATCTAAAGAGTCATCATCATTGTTTGTACAATTATCCTGTCTATATATAATAAATGAAGAGGTGCGAGTCAATAGATGTGTCGGTTCATGGAACCGATATGTCTCTTCAGTTTGTAACTGCCAAAAGTGGCGGTTATGCCTTTCCTGCGGGTCCTATTATTCCGGTTGTGATTATCAGTGGGTCGGTTTGATCCGGTTTGACCCAATACATATGTAATTATAAAGCGTAAAACAATGTAAAACAAAAACGCGTCCTTTATTAGCATTTCAAATATAAGCATTTAAACAATAAGCAGAAGGTAAACGCAACAACAAGCATTCTATTCTAAACGCTCAACGTGTTAGCAGCAGCTGTTTGTTCTATAAAGAGTTCAGGTCATATTCTATTACTAATAGCCGTAGCTACAAGCTGTAAAAGCATCTAGTAACATAGCTTTATCCATAAATATATATCGTAAAATGGCGCACCTCTATTATTAGCATGTTTCAAATAAACGTGCTTAAACAAAATCCAAACGCTAAACGCTCGTCCCCAAACACGGCCTTAACTAATAGCAGTAGCTACAAGCTAGCAGCTCTTCTATCTATTTATAAGATTACAAGTAGTGGGGTAACCGAACTATCCGAACTGAATAAACCAAATGACCCAATAACCGAACCGATTAACTAGGGGTGGCAATTTGTGACTAACAACCCAACCCGTATAAAGCTTATGGAGATGAGAGCTTATGTAATCTCATTACATAAGCTACCAAGGTTGTAAGCTTATCAAATATTTCAATAACTAACAGTTTTAGCTTATTTAATGGGCTTATTAGCTTATTGAAAAATTGATAATCTTTCTAAGGTCATTTTGATATAAAGCTTATTTGATGGAGTTATAAAGCTTATAAAAATTTCAATAAGCTCATAGCCCATATCAATAAGTAACCTTTTTAGCTTATTTGATGGGTTTATTAGCTTACTGAAAACTTGGTAGCTTATGTAACTTTATAAACCAATATAAACAATTCAAATAGACATAAATTAGTTAAAACCTAACTTGATAAAGCTAGGGTTTCAAATGTAATCAGTTATAACAATAATAACAAACAATTAAACGAAATTATACCTGTCTGTCTATAACTGTAATGGAATAACAGATTATTAAACCCTAACTAACTAAGGATTGTTTTTAATTGGAGTTGTTTTGTTATTTATAAAGGTGGATTTAAATTGGGGCATTTTTATTACAGTAGTTTTTATAAGTTTGAGGGTTAAAAGTGTAAAGGTTTTTGTTTATGAAGGGAGTTTTTTTCCTAAATTGAAAGTTGAGGGTTAAAAGTGTAAAAATTAATAACATGAAGGATAAAAAAGTAAAATTGTTTCCTTGTGTGATTCAAACTAGCTATTCGATTCGAACCCGATAAGGTTTTATAGAGTCAGGTTAGTATTAGGTCCGACTTAGCTTGCTGGATTTATGGGGTAAACCAAATAGCCTAGTAGGGTCGGTTTTGGGTCCTAGTTACTTTCTTATACGGTTATTAGGTCAACCTGATAAAATATAACGATATATTAACAAATTTTTAATGTTTGAAAAAAAAATCCATTAAAAAATCTTTTTTTAATAAGTTTACCCCATGTGTATACAAACACTTTCAATTGCTTATTGTACTTCATTTCATAAAAAACAATAAGCACAAAAGTACGAAACCAATATCATATTATATATAATATAAATAAGAGGTGGGTGTTAGTGCATATAATGGTCGTTAAGCTCCGGGACAAAAATAAAAAAACTAATGAACAGTAAAAATAGAGGGACTGAACACTACAATGTACAGTACTAACGGTCGTTACTTAACTGTCGTTAAGTAACGACCGTTAACTTTTTAAAAAAAAACTTTAATATTAAAAAAGATTACTCAAACACAGATTTTACGTAATTGGTCTTTCATGTTCGTGAATTATCCTTGGGGTTATCAAGTTACAAGAATAGTCCCTGAGATTATCCGCCGGTTGCAAAGTTAGTCATTAACGTAAAACCTCGTGCTCCGCAACTTAGCGCAGGCGCAAAACCTCATTTATGTACAAATAAATTTGGTTTAATTATGCCATATATTATTTCTTGAACAAATAGCAATCCTAGCATTATAAAACACTTGCTCCCAAGGTATAATATTCTCGTCCGATAACATTAAGAATTCTGGCTTTAATTTTTTTCTTTAACAAGTAACTTGATAACTCGATAGACCAACCCGACTCACTCGTAACCCAATAGACCCGGTTTCTTATGGGGTTGGGTTGCGGGTTGATTTTTATTTTTTAACAACTCGATAGACACGACATTGATACTCCTAATTTAAAGGGTGTTACATCGTTGGTACACATAGTTACATTTAGCCACGTAGTCTCAGCTATTTAGCATAAGGGATATAAACAATGTGCAACTCGTAAAATTTTAATTTTAAATTGTGGTTTTGATCATGCAACATGTCGCATTTTAAGACTCCTTCTCATAATAAGACAAAGATGAAAAAGAATGACGCGGGATACAACGAGGAAACCACACAATACGATAACGAATAATAAGCATGTGGCCAATTCCACGCCCCATTTATCATCAAGTCAGCTACAACAGATTGAATCGAAAAACCTTCCCGGTGATGCGTCTAGGAGACAGATAACGAATAAGGGGACACTGAGAACACCATAAGTCATAACACATGGATGCCTTTAGCCCATTACCTATCAGCACCCAAAAGAACGGTCTCACAAGATCACGAAGTTGGAGGATTTTACGCCATCCCCAACTCTTAGTCACTTTAGGCTTAATATCCCAAATAGTACGGCCTTTGAGCTTATAGGTATGGATCCAACAAAACCAAAGAGACTCCTTGTCGGATACAATATTCCATATGTGAGTAGTCATTAAAGCAGGGAGTTGAAAAGGCTTGGTATGCGTCTGAAGTACATGGTTATATTTCGCCATGTGTTATATTTGATATAAAAATTATGTAATCGTAATTCTTGTATTTAGTTTTGAATAATGAAATATATATTACGTATATGTAATTAATTTTGGATTTCTGTTTTGAATAAATTATTTTTTATTTCGAATCGTATATGTGGTTGCAAGCAGATTTTTTTGCCATATTTTTCAAATTAGTGACCACTATATGTTTGGTGATTATTTTGATTTAGTGGTCACCATTTTTGGTCATTATTTAGTCAAAATAGTGACCACTTATCTATAGAGTGACGAGAATAAATGACCACACAGGTTGTCACCAACAATAATGACCAATTTCAAGTACTCACTTTTTAGTGACCATATTCATATGTCGTCACTTTTACCTTTTGTGACCGTTGTGGGTTGGTTTTGAATCCTGGTTAATCAGCCGTAATCGTGCCTTACCCTTTTTGGGTTTGTGTTGATTCAAAAACAAACGCAGAATCAAAAAGAACTTGGTATATGATGAATCGGTTTATTCTAAACCTTGCTCTGATGCCAATTGTTGGATTTAATCCTTGTTCTTGGATCGAAATAGAATAAGTGCTCGAATCAAAATATACCAAATAATAAATCTTTCTATAATATCAAATCTGTCATACATGAATTTCGTCTTTACAATTGTTTCTATATATAGGAAATGAAAAGGTACTTCTAAATGTTATGTCGGTTCAGTAAAAGTTGTGTCTTTTCGGTGATAACTGCCTTTTGGCGGTTATAACTGTCAAAGACAGTTGGGTTGGGATTTTGACCCGTTTGACCCATTTGTTTGGGATTACCGGTATTTTGGGTTTGACCCAATATAAAGGAAATAAGTAGCAATATGACTTGATACAGTGATGTTCTGATGAGTTTCCTCTTTCTTCTTACGGCACCATGGTTCTGACTAGTCACCTTTAATCCCCAAACTATTCGTGTAGATCTCCAACGAGGATCAGCTGATAATTGCTGAAGTTGTGGTATATTAAAGAAACACGCAACTGTTATAGATAATTAATGATACATAAACCTCATACAACTGACTAACAGCTAGTAATAGCGTGTGTTCTTTGCCAGCAACACAGTGGTTGTAGGTTCAAGACTAGATTTCCGTTTAACATTCTTGGACAATGTGAAATTAAATTCCATTGTGAAGCTTATGTGAACTTATAGTGGTCGACATCGTTAGTATGATTAGTTCAATACTTGTCATTGTCAGTTATAAATTAGATGATTAATTTTTAATAATGTGCCACATATTGAGGTTATAAAGCGTGTTTTTAGTATAAATGAAATTTATATATTTTTATTTCCAGGTAAAGAATGAGGGGAACAGAAACTCTCAACCCCACTTGGGTATGGATGCAAAAAGTCTTTTGGATCTATCAATATTCATATACGTAAACAACCACTACTCGAACACAACCCGGTATAATCTGGCCGAGTCCCAAGCTAAAAACCCCGGCTCTATAGGGTGATATGCCAAGACTGGATAATCCGCCAAGACCTGGCTAAATCTGGCTAGACCAGGATATTCCTGGATATTCCTGGATATTCCCGCCAAGACCTGGCAGCCAAGACATGTCTATATGTGTAATACTCCCTCTGTCCGTGATTTATGTTTCCAACATTCATAATAACATAACGTTTTAGGAAATCTCACATATATCTGCACTCGCCTAACAAATTACATATTTACCCACTAATTCGGTTACCTATTATCCCATCCAGAAGTTTTCACTACTCAACCATAGAGGATTTGAAATCAACAAAGGTTTTTGACCTTCCAATTCTAACTCTTAGAGGCCCCAAAACAAAGATAATACGTGTACAACAGATTGAGACGGCCCGAATAAAAAAAACCACTAAACTTTTTTTGGGTAAAGGGGTTTAAGTAACCCTCGTAATTTATTATCTCAAAAAAACAATTAATAAAAGGATGTGAGTTCTCTAAAAACCGTCACATATACGGGGAAAACAAACGCACCATCCTGCTTAAAATCTAACATATCGTAAGGAATAACAACAAAACTTAATGAGAACCTAAACGCTATTTATGTTGACCACGAAGACTTATATCAAACTTGTTAGCAAACCTCATTTGCTCGTCAGCCAAGCCACAGTCATCAAAGTAATCCTATAGTACGGGTCTTCAATATAAGTCTCTCTTTATTGTTCATAATTCCCGCACCACTACCACTTTTGTTAACCTTGTAACTCGTTGATGCCATAAAACATGCAGTTTCATCGAACACCTCTTCCGCTTCACTATCACTATCCGCATTAACGAGATAATTGACCTTTTTTAACGACTTCCCATCATCATCCAAAAGCACAAGTTTTTCATCCGACGTTTGTCTTTCTAGGCCATTAACCATTTCGTCTAAAAGGGTAGTAGTTGGACTACCAAATGCCTCAGATGAGGTCGCGTGAGAAGAAGAAACCACGTCATGGCGGACAAAAAACAACCCAGCTTATGTTAGTTGTAGAAGAAGGTACTGCTAACTGCTTTGTCAATATATTAAGTCTATTGTTAGATTGTTTAACGTTATCTAATAGACATCTTGGACCGTTATCCATTAAATTAAAGTTAGTCAAGGAATTAGTTTAGGATAGACAATGGATGATTAAAGTAATCCATCAAGTCACTTCAAGTAACTTCAAATGTGATTATACATAGAAGGTAGTTATCATCAATCAAACTAGTTTTAATGCCCGTGCACGCACGGGGTTTAGACATCATGTTTTTTTAAATACATGTATGATTTTTATTTTTATTTTATTTTATAACTTATGTTATAGAGTATTATCGAAATCATATGAAGAGAATAGATTCATATCTTATATATATTATATGAGCTTGAGGATAATTACTAATTTTTTTCTTTTGATTTACCTGTTAACTTACTCGACATTGTGAGCCGACTAATCTCTACAAAACTACTCTTTTAGGTAGCCCGAAGTCGGCTCATGTGAACCTTCGAGGCCACAAGGGAATTAGTTTTCTCCTCGTTATATTCGAACCATTTACCTCCACTTTGGAAGGCTGGTTATCTTACCGCTGGATGCAGTTAATATTGTATATGTTTTATGATTCTAATTGCTTAAGATTAATGGTCACACTTTGTCTTAAAACATGTAAAAATTTAGCTTCGCAGTCGAATTTAAAAGCATCAAGTTGAGTTATTAAAATCGTCAATATTTATAGAATATAGAAAGCTAAAAAACTCAAATAAGTATTATGTTTCGTACATACAATATGTTTTGGTCAAACAAAGATTTACTTATTGTATATCTTTAATACATATACAAATATAAAAAGAGTTTTACCCATTTTTCCGTCACCAACACTTTTTTAAGATATAAAAGTAGCCTAGATTGTTATATATGATTTATAGGCATACATACATGTCAATGGAATAAAGACTTTTTGAGAAATTTAAATGTTAGAATTTTAGTACGTATTAAACAAAAAGAAAAAAAATGCAATTCTTCCAAACACATCAATGAATAGCTAGAAAACCCTTTTTATTAATTTATGATATTTTATGTGCTTCGGTGTTTTTCTATTTGGTTGTACAACATAATTTCAGACCGACAATGAAAAATCCATCAAAAAGTCTTCGGGTAGATTTGAGATGTGATTAGATACTGTTAAATCTTTGTTTGGAAGTAAAAAATTGTTTACGTTTGTAATATTTTAAAATATAAAGTCTACGGGTATAAAGTTTAAGGGGTTATTTGTTTATTTTTTAAAGTTATAATAAACATTAAATTTATAAATTTTACACTTAACTTCATAAATACTTTATTTAAAATTAAAAATCACTAAATTTTTATTAATTACTCCACTATTTCAAGGTTTTTTTCTTCACAAATTTGACACATATATTTTTATGTGTTTTTTTTTTCTCGTCATATTTCTCCACCACAAATTTTTAATTTTGACCAAATCGATTTAATTTTGACTTTTTATTGACCAATCAGATCACACGATTTTGCCTACGTGGCAAAATCAAGCGTTCTGATTGGTCTAATTTTTAAATTCATATGATTCAATTTGGAGTGAAAAAACTCCGAAATGGTGTTATTTTCTTTTAGTTATATAAAAGATTTGTCTTTGGTCAAGCATCTTTATCAACCATAATGTGATAGTAACTTTGACTAAAGTAGTACATACTTAATCAAAAGTCATTCATTTCACATGCTGCGTGTCGCAAACTGTTCACATGCAAAACTAAGGATAAAAAGCAGTGTTTTGAAACCCGGTTCGACCCGGCCGGGTCAACCGGTTAAACCGGTTCCGGCCGAAAAAACGGGTTAAATTAAACCGGGTTTCATATTTTTGAAACCCGGGTTTGACCCTCCGGTTTGGCCGGGTTTGGAGAACCGCGGGTCCAACCCGGGTCATGAAGACATCGGCCGGTTTGTTTTTTCAATATTATTTATAAATAAAACATGTTAATTGTATATATTTGCGACGTAATTTTAATATGACATGTTATATTTGTTAATAAAAAGTCTTTAGGCTTAATATATGGAATATTTCATGATTTATATAATACTTCCTTTCTATTTATTAAAAATATATAATAAATATAATAGATATATATTATATATATATATATAATATAAATATATATATATATATATATATATATATATATAATATATATTTTATAAAACCAGGGTTGACCCGCGGTCCAACTGGTTGAACCGTTAACCCGGCGAACCCTTACATCGAATTCCCCCAAGGGGGGTCGATTCAAAACCTGGTTTTCAAAACATTGATAAAAAGCCAATACTTGTTCTTATAATTTTAACTAAATTTTCAAAAATGAAGTCACCACAAACAATAGTTTACTTATCATCTTCCTCTCGTATAACTTTTCTCTTTTACGGTCTTGTGCTAATATGTCTTACTTCTGCCACCGTCTCTGCTTCCAATGGTGGTATACTTTATATGTTCCAACATTTATAACCAAACTTCAGAAAGATAACGCCTTTAGATATGTGGTTCTTATCTTGATGCAGAACAAGGCAACATACATCATATTAGCTTCAAGCATGCGTAAAATATACCAAGACGTACTGTATATTTGTAACACCCCCAAAAAATGGGTCACAGCGGAATATAGATATCCGGGAGCGTTACTTCATAATAACATTGCACAAGATAAAATCACCTCTACTTTGTGTCGTTCCGAAATGAAACATTGGATTTTAAGTAGAAATTTTACTTGATACAAAAGCACCATGCTTTAACTTGTTCACCATTAAAAATGTGAAGATTTTACTTCATGAATAATATCCCTAAAATACAATGCACTAGAATCTTTATAGCCATGATTCCAAAAATATAGACCACCAATGTATTCTTGTACCTTGAAATCCTGAGAAAACATGCTTAAAATGGTCAACATAAAGTTGATGAATTCATAGGTTTATATCTGTATAAAATAAAACCCCAAGATTTCCCTCGTGATTATGCAACCTGTGCACTCATCACAAAATTTGCATTACGTGTTACCCTAAGCTCATGACACTGAAGCTAGACATAAATAAATATCATATAAATGGCCTACCTTGCCCATATTGATGTTCTAACCCAGAACATCCCAAATCTGCCATGTTATACGTTCGTTCCCGGTGATAGCTAATCACCCGAACGGAGGCGTCACCCTAAATAGATCTATTTATAACACCCACGCTCACCCTCCAGGTGATTTACAGTTCATGATAGTGGGCACATTGGGTTATCGCTACTTAGGCAAACACGTAATCAATATAAAATATCCACTTGCGTCCATTTATAGAAACAAAGCATGTTCTCACCCAAAAAATATATAAAAAACCAGTAAAACATGGGGCTATGAACTCACCTCGAGTGGGTTAATCAATAATATACTTCAGAAGTGAAAAATGCGTCACGTAAATCGCCCGAATGACAACCTAAAGAATATAGGCCGTATAAGTACTAAGTACCATTATTAAACTAACATCATATATAACATTCTATAAAACTACAATACCATGCTAATTGAGTTTTTTGTGAAATTAAATCGCATTTAATACATATTAATCATGTATTTGTATTCTCGTAATCGTTAAATGATTTAATCGCCTTTATAAAATAATATTTATAAAGTTTAAAACAAGTATAAATATGATTTAAGTGATTCTAAAAAGATTCCTAAATTTTTTTATTAAAAACGAACCAACACTGTTCACGTCAGGAAATAATGCACAAGTGTAAAATTGTGTGTAACTTTCGCGTTTTAAACCCGTTTCTTATGTCCATGCTTTCGTATTAAGACGAGTTATCAAAATTTGATATTTTTATATTTTTAGTCCTCTGAATGAAAATGAATTTTTACTGTTCATACCAGTTATAAACTTATTTTTAATAGTTTTCGTATCGTAGAACCCGTAAATGTCGTAGTTTTATTCGTTATAGCCCGTTTTTTAGCGATTCTTTCGAGCAGTCAGTTCACGTATTAAAAAGCTTTATTATCATTAAATGAATGTATTACAAAATAAAGGCCCTTGATGAACAATAACTTTTAATAAAATTTTATTAAAAGCTTTAGTTTTATCATGTTTGTATGATTTTCTTCCCCTCAGTCTATGATACCGTTATGTTTCATTTAAAGTACCTCTTTTAAGATATACAATATCATAAGACTGATTTAAACGTATAAGATATGTGTTTGAATCCTTAAGTTAAAAAAATTTGTTTTTGTTGTTTTTATTTTTCAAATTTTTAGTTGTTTTTGGTTTAGTTTTTGAAAAAAAAAACTTTTTTAGTTTTTGAAAAAGAAAATCTTTTTTGAGTTTTTTTTTATTTTGATTTTTGAAATTTATTTACAAATGCTTTTGATGTATGATCTTTCATTCAAGAAGACAACTTTGCGAGACGTTCCAACTGTGTTGGAGTCATAGCAACCGCATTACCAATCTTGTGACTAAAATCTCCAAGACCTTTCTTAGGAAGGCTTTGTGAATAAACAGCAAGCTGGTAATTCTGTACTGACAAAAGTATAAGTCAATTGTACCTTCTCAACATGCTCTATGATATAAATGAGAACGATGTTAAAGGTGTTTTGTTCTTGAATGTTGTACTGGATTGCAAGATATGGTAATTGCACTTTGTGAGTCACAATAGATCGGAATCGTATTGTAACGAAATCCATAGTCCAAAGCACAACATGCAGACAAGGATACGTATTTGGCTTCCGCAGATGACATAGCTGTACAATCTTGCTTTTTGGACGACCAACTGACTAACTTATCTCCCAAAAATTGAATGCCTCCAGATGTGCTTTTGCAATTATCATTACACCCTGCATGGTCTGCATCTGCATAGGTAATTAGCTCAAACCCAGAATCCATTGAATACCATAGACCCATGTTAATGGTTTGTCTAAGATATCGAAAGATCCTTTTGACCTCTTTAAGGTGTTTATCAGTCGGGCGTGCCTAATAAAGCACACATACAAATGTTGCATAGGTAATGTCTGGTCGACTAGCAGTTAGATACATGAGTCCCCCAATCATACTATGATACTTTGGTTTTTCTACTGTGGTACCCTGTAAATCTGCATCAAGTTTAGTAGTAGCCATTGGTATACTTACGGTATTACATTTTTCCATCCCATGTTTCTTAAGAATATCCATGGTATATTGTGATTGACTTTTAAAGATACCCTGGGGTGATTGATGATCCTAAAGTCCAAGAAAGAACTTTATTTCACCGATCATTGACATTTCAAAATTATATTTCAAAAGCTTTTCAAATCTTTTTGCAAAAACTAGTTTAGTTGACCCAAAAATTATGTCATCAACATATATTTGAACTAACAAAATGTCATCCTCGTGTCTCCTTGTGAACAATGCCAGATCAACAATACCTTTTGTGAAATGGTGTTCGATTAGAAACGAGGAAAGCTTGTCATACCAGGCTTGCGGGGCTTGTTTGAGACCATATAAAGCTTTTTAAGACGATAAACGTATGAAGTGAAGTGGTTAAACGGGTTCCTACAATGTTGTAGAAAAATGTGTATGGATTATTTAAAAGGGGTGTTTTGAGTCGTGGGGTATTAAGAGCAAAAATGAAGAGTTTTTGGTTTTTCACACTATGGAAATAGATATGTATGTGTTATATCTTGCAATGTATAAGTAAGGTGTAAGTAGGACTAGTCAAGGAGACATATTGAGGGTCTTAAGGGGTCTTGGTCTTGGTCTTTGGTCAAAAGAAACAATAAAAAGTTTTAGGCTTAATGGTGAGGTTGTACAATTTAACAAGTATATTTTGGTGATATTCATGTATATATTTGACAAATCCGTCATATAGAGATAGATATGATATATTTTTGTGATTTTTATGTATTGGGTATAAAAGTGGGTATTTGTTGAAGCGTGGAAAAGTTTTGGTGGTTCCGGGTATGCCTAAACGTATTTTATCGCGAAACGAAATCAATTTACGCAACCAATAAAAATACAATGAACAAAGTTAATAATTATCATCAAAATAAATTACTTATCACTTGCTTGATGTAAACATTTTTAATTGTTAGATGCCCTTTACATTGATTTCATTTTTACCTTAACCGATTTAACCTAACTTTTAAGAAAAATCAAACGTGTACAATACAACGATACAATAAGGATATATTGATGACTCAATGAACCTACAACATGATGGTTGTTATATTATTGAGAAAGGGTACCTGTCAAGAGGAAGGAATAGATTTTGAAGAATCCTTCGCTCCGGTTGCTAGGATGGAAGCTATCAGGATATTTTAGCCTACACTGCACATAAATCGTTCACTGTATTCCAAATGGATGTTAAAACTGCTTTCTTGCATGGTTCATTAAAAGAAGACGTGTACGTGTGTCAACCTGAAGGTTTCATCGATGTTGATCATCCAAGACACGTCTACAAGCTAAAGAAGGCACTCTATGGGTTAAAGCAAGCACCGAGGGCATGGTACGACGAATTGTCAAAGTTTCTCCAACAGAATCACTTCAACAAAGGCACCATTGATCCTATGTTGTTTATAAGATGCTTCAACAATGACATCTTATTGGTACAGTCTACATATATGATATTATCTTTGGTCTACAAACCCTAGGTATACCTAATTATTTGCTGACCTTATGAAAAGCCGTTTGAAATGTCAATGATTGGTGAAATGAAGTTCTTTCTTGGTTTACAAAGTTAACCAATCCCCCTATTGGCATCTTCAATAAACCATCCTACTATGTGTTAGAAATCCTTAAAAAAAATATGGAATGTAACTTGTAACCCGTGGAAGTCCAATGGAAGATTAAAGACAACTGGACCTTGTACAAGATGGGACTCTAGTCGATCAATGACAATATCATAGCATGATGGTGCCCTAATGTACTTACATCAAGCAGACCAGACATTATACTTCCTAATTGTTAAGTCTCGGTACCAAGGCAAAGCCAACTAAGTAACACCTCAAGGAGGTTTAAAAATACTTTCGCTATCTTTGAGGAACCATTAATATGGGTCTTTGGTATACGAAGGATTCTGGTTTTAAACTAACCGGATTTTCAGATGCTGATTATGCGAGATGTAAAAAACACTTCAAGAGCACTTTCGTGAACTAAATCTTAGGTGAAAAAGTTGGTGGACTGGTCATCGAAAAAGCAAGACTGACCGGCTTGTCCAACCGTAAAAGAAAACAAATTGGTCTCTATCCGCTTGTTGTGCCCAATTCATTTAGATGCGGACACAGTTAACGGATTATGGCTTTCACTTCAACAAGATTCCTATCTATTATGATTCAAAATTAGCCATAGCCATATCCTGCAACCCGCTCCAACACTCAAGAACAAACACATCAATTCCTCGACATTTCAGTAAAGGATCTTATAGGAAAGGGTACGATTGAACTGTATTTTGTCAAGATTGATTGCCAATTAGCCAACCTCTTTACCAAAGCCCTTCCAGTAGATAGGTTTAATTATTTGGTCCATCGCCTTGGTTTGCGTAGTTTGTCTTCACAGGAGCTTAAACGTCTTGCAAAATCACAATAATTCCTTGTATATATTTATCATAAAAGCAAAATGTAAAAGTATAAAACCTATAAAAGCAAAATACAAATTCGAAAAATTTCAAAAATACCAAAAATAATCTTCTTCGACATGTCTCTCGTAAATTGATAACAGATATACTCAGATCTCTGACACACCTCGAAAATTGATTTAAAATAATTACCACGGTTGTATAAATGAAGTTTCAAGCGGGAGTTTCAAAAGTTTTCAAAACAAGTCTCTTTAAATTTTTCTCTACGACTTCTAAGTAAATATTAGCTTAGGACTCAGTCCTTAAAGAAAGGAAAATGTTCATTTATGCACATTATTCCTAAATAACGGGAAGTTCATATCTTCTCGGTCTTGAGCACAGTCATATAAACATTCAAAGTTTTGAATGCTCAAGAGAAGCACCAAGGAAATGATAATTCATAAGATAAATCTAAAATCATTTACCTGTTAAGCACAATTTTTCAAGATATATTCAAAAAGAAATGTTCACTATCTTTCAAAATTGTGTGCTCAACAAACTCCCACTCCAAGTTTTCAATCTAATCTATTATAGAAGGGGAGTATAATAATTAGTTTATTTGGCATGCGTTCCTGTTCTCCCATTCTTTGGTTAGTCTTAAAGTAGATCAACGTACATTAACTTGTATTTTAATTCACTTGTTAAGTCAAAAATTGTCACCACATATGCAATTTTTGAGAGGGAGAATAGTGATTAAAATGTGATCAATATTGCTTAATATGGATAAGATCTCTTGATTATAAGTGTGATCTCGACCTCGCATGTGCAAAATTCTTTTATAATATGATGAGCATATGTGTAGGGGTGCTTTTTGGTGATATAAAAAAATCTCAATGTGTAATAAATGATTTCTCGAACACGTTGATTGCTTTTTCAATGGTTTTATGGCTACTATGGAAATACCAAAGACCGACCAACTGTTGTTTCTTACGGTGTTATAAGGCGGTTAAGGTTAGAATTTTTTTCCCATGATCCAGCCAGAACCAGAGGGATCTACCCAGGACACTCCATTAGATAGAGTAGAAGTCCTTAGGCATGATTGAAAAAAGGAGTAAAGTAGAGTTGGAAGAATGATATTCCAAGCAGAATAATCACCGAACAAACCCAACAGGTGATAAGGGACGCTAGGAATAACAATGTAGGGTTGAAGGAATGAAAATGAAAAGTATGGATAAAAGGTGAAAAGAAAGAAGCCCTCCACACAACCTTAGGCAAAAACCAGGTCAATGCATATTCTACCGGTAATCACAAAGATGATTCTGATATTGAAGACAACTCATTATGGACCCAGTAATGCAAAGCATAACCCATCCCAGCTACTCAGGCTTCTCTCAAAAGAAGTTTGTTTCATTTCTCACGGAGATCAACACCTTCCTAACAGCTTTCCTCTCATACCGAGATCGTTGATAATGGAAAAGGTGGCAGTCCGCTCCAGCCTCCGATCACCAAATAACAAAAGTGCACTTATAGAGTCTAGAGCCAACGAGGTCTATCTCAAATCTTACTAGGACATAAATTCCAATATACAAAATGTCATACATCATTATACAACATTTGGTATAAAAGATTCCTATGCATTATCCTTGCGATAATTGCCAGAACATTTAGAGTGATAATCTCTAGTATTCACAGTGATGAATGGAAATCCTTCCAGAGTCAACATCAAACAGCTTTGCGGTAGTAGCTGCAGATTCACAAAACATATTTATTTAAAAATTTTTTTAAGATTGTGTTAGTTGAATATCGATTTTGGTCCAGTATATGAATTGACAACTCAATCAGAAAGATAGTAACTATCTGATTCACTCTTACCGTGCTGTCTACTTTGAGATGTTCCGGTAATGAGAACAACCAAGTACGATGAATCTAATACAATCACGTTAGAGGATCTAACACTTTGAGCTGGAAACCATGTCAAGAAGATTCTTCTAAATTGAATCTACCTGATCATGGGTATAATATTCTATACTATAAAACAGTCCTCACAGATCCGGGGTTAATGTAACTAAACCATGACGAATGACAAAGCCATATTCGTCCATATCTGTTGTTTATCACTAACATCAAGTTTCAGGTATAAGTGACGGCATTACAACCTCATTCCAGCTGAGTCAAGATTCAAGACCACATGTTCATGCTCAATCGACAAAGATAAACACATGATGAAAGCTCAAGTACATGTGTCAAAGTCTTTCGCAAATTCTGATGTACAAGCACTTCCTTGAAAGAACATTATCAACAAGATTGCCTTAGTATGACAATGAGATATCTATCATGTGGATCAAGTAATATAACCCAACAAGTGGTACAAGTAATCATCTCAAGGACAAATGTTGAGGGAGATTGTTAGCAAGCTTTCAAGATAATGAGCATGTGGGTAGAGACGCGAGAATGCAAGGCGGCAAAAGATTCAAGGATAAAGATTTAGAGATCTCAAGAGTCAAGATAAAGTCAAGGCTAAAGACCAAGATATCAAGGTTAAGTTAAGAGATATCAAGTCAAAGATCAAGATCCAAGATCACAAGCATGCAAAAGGAACTTCAAAAGAATTCCCAAGTATACAAGGCTCCAAGATTCAAGACGTCACAAGTCGTGAAGCCATAAGTTCAATAACCACCCCTTAGGGGGAGATTATTAGCCGTGCTTTTATGTAAAGTGATGGTCATTATATTCTCGAGCCTTTTATAGCAAAATGTAGTTTACGGGAATTAATCTATGCTAATAGTGCATAGGTGTCGAGCTAAATCCCATTAGTTTGGTCCATTAAAGGCCCAACTGACCCAACAAGGAGTCCACACTCTTTCTAGTATAAATACAACCCTCCTAGCATGTTAGGAGGGTGTTGCTTCTCATTCTCTCATAGTAGAAGTCACTATTTTTCTTTCATTTGTTTCTCTCTTTAAACCCTCTTTCTCTCTCTAAGATTCAATAATTTCAATGTGTTTTGGTTGTGAAATGATGACCTAACACTTTTAGTTTGTATATGATGTTGGTATTACTTTTTTTCACCAAGGTTTTCAAAATTAACATGTATATTAATTTTATATAGACCTTTTCAAGTAAGCTTTAAACATGTAGATATAAAATTTGTATGAGTGATGTAAAACAATTCTTCTTCTTGTTGGGTTTACGTAAGGAACTAACACCAGACCATATATGCATGAAAAGTTTATCTCTTCTTGATGTGTTTTGGTACAAACCTGCTATGACAAGTTTATAAGTTATTCCTGTTTCACGACATGCATCGAGCCATATGATATATATAAGCAATACATAAAGCAGAGGATTAGAATGTGAAGGTGGTTTTAGAATTACCCCACGTCAAAAGACAGTTTGAGATCAAAATGAACATAAGTCAGTACAATACCCATACAAACACGAACACTAGAATTTAACGAAATGTGATCAAACTTCAGCATCCATAATTATATGAACAGATGCGCCCAAAACTATGCGACTCGCGAAACTATAGTCACCGGCGAATGAACCTGAACTGTAACACCCCCAAATTGGGTCGCAGCGGAATAAGGGTCCGGGGCGTGTCACTTCATAGATCAATAACACAAGATATATATAGAACGACCAAAAAGTCGTTTAAAAACTGATACATTGGATTTAACAAATATTTGATACAAATAGCCCGAGGCTTTAACTTGTTCCTGATTATTATTACAAAGATACTAGTTCACAACACATGAGTTTCCTAAAACGTAATACAACCATATATTTAGCATGACTTCCCAAAACAAAATCACCAATGTATCCTTGGCACCTTATGCTTATTGATCTCCTAAAAAACATTGCTTTAAAACGTAAACAATAATGTTGGTGAATTCATAGGTTTGATAAATCATAATATGCAGGACCGCAAGACTTTTCCCGTGATAAATGCAACACAATCCAGACATCACAAAACCAGATTACATTTTCCAACACATGAACACGGAAGCTCGACGATCTTTTCTTGCAATAATAAATATTATTGCAATATTTCTGCCCGATAGATGTCTAACCCCGAAACATCCCCAAAATTCGACATGCTAGACCCGTTCATTACTGGTTGATAAGCTAGTCCCCCCCACCCGCACGGGGAGTGTCGTTTTCCCCAAATAGATCTATTCATAACATCGCGCTCACATAATGTAAATTAACAAAATACATTGTATGCTATTGACAGTTCATGATATGGCTCAACTTGGGTATCGCTACTTAGGCAAACAAGTAATCAATACTAAAATATCCACTTGCGTCCAATTTATAAAACAAAGCATTTTCCACCCCATAGTTTATAAACATTGAAACATAAAAATGTGGGCATGAACTCACCTTGAGTTCTGATAACCAAATATCTACAGATAATGCGTCCACGCAAATCGTCAGATGCTAACCTATTTAATTTAAGGTTGAATAAGTACCGAGTACTTTTAAATTAATAACTTTGAATATAATCTTATAGTTGTTACATGAGTACTATCGTTCGGCTAGCACATAATTTAAGAGGTTCATGACATGACGATCGAGTAGTTAGACACTTTAAATCAAACTCCAACAACTCGTCGATACGCCATCCGAAGGAGGCCCCATTATGAAACTCCTAGTAATATATAACTTTGATACCCACAAATATCAATAGAGCAAATCACCGACTAATCGTTTTAGTAAAATAATATTTATAAAGTGAAAACGTTTATAAATATACTTTTTGTAAAAATGACCTAGTTTTGTCGTTGTAAGTCCGTTGCTCGCGTTTCTTACGCCCACGTCTTTGTAGTAAGACGAGTGATCATAATATTACATTTTCAAGTTTTTGATATTCTGTGATGAATAGTGTTTTTACTGTTCACAACAGCTAGTTTACTCGTTTTAGGTTTTAATTAGCGTAAACTTGTAATCGTAATAACTTATCCGTTTAAATCCCGATTTTAGTGATTCCTTCGAGTACGTCTTTGTTATTAAAAGAGGTATTATATTTTATAAAGTCGAGTCCACTGATGAATAGTACTTTTTACTGTTCATAGTTTATAAAATTACTTTTATAAACTTTAATTATCGTAAACGTCGTAGTTTATTCGTTATAGTTCCGTTTTTATCGATTCTTTCGAGTACGATCTCGTAATTAAAAGTTATATCATATATTAGATGTTTTAAAAATGTAAGTTTCTGTAATGAATAGTAACTTTTATAAAAATAGTTTTATAAAAGTATTTATAGTCGTAAACTCGTAATTAACGTATCTTTTTCGTTATAAATCGGTTTTTCGAGTTTCTTATCATTTTGGAATCGTCATGAGGCGTATTATTATTATTTTAAGGCAAACTCACTGTATGGAATTCGGATTTAAAACAGCCCCTATGTATTCATGTGTATATCTTTATAAAAACCTTGTTTTATGTATTATCTAATTTAGTAGTTTATTAAGGAAACCCTAATAACTATTTTTAACACATGTGATACTTATAATAATGTCCAAGATCATCCATAGTCCTTATTAAGTCATGATAACAAGTTTAACAAATTATTTTCCATTACTTTCACTTGTGAAAATTAAGAAACCTTATAAAACCCTAATTTAACCTAAACATGTTTATACTTAATCCATAGGTTAACATACTTTTACATTCATTTATATATGACAATATGACATGATAAAAAGTGCATAAAATCATAAACATAAGTAATAACTCATTTTACATATTAAAAAAAAGCCCTAAATGGTGATTTAGCCATATTTAACATATTACACATAAAATAATGATAATAAAAAGTATGAAGGAATTAGGAAGACCTTAGTGATGATGTATGAGATGAGAAATGCTTGAAACCCTAGTTTTTCAAATAGAAACCCTAATCTTTCTTTCTTGCTTCTATACTTATAAATGGTTAACCAAGGCTTGCAAACACCTTAGTATATCTTAGTAATGGTGTGTGATGGTGTGTATGGTCTTGCAAAATCAAACTATGGATTAAGTATAAAGGGGTGTTGATGCCGTGGGTTTTTAAAGGCAAAAAAGAGAGAAAATTGATTTTTTTGTTAAGTGTTGAAGTGTTATCTATGTGTATACTTGCAAGTATTCTTTCTATATACTCATAAGCTAGTCAAGTGGTGATAGGAAAGTCTTGGGACACAAATGAGGAAATCAAGGAAGTCCTTATGGTCATGGTATGGGCTTTGCTTGAAATTGTCATAAGGTTTAATGAGATGTGTTGTACAAATACTAGTTGCAAGATTTTCTTGATATTTCTTGTATCCATAGGACCAAATCCGGCCAAGTGTTGATATATATGATATATTTTTATGATTTTTGAGTATTGGGTATAAAAGTGGGTATTTGTTGAAGCGTAGAAAAGTTTTGGTGGTTCCGGGTATGCCTAAACGTACTTTATCGCGAAACGTAACAAATTTACGTAACCAATAAAAATAAAATGAACAAAGTTAATAATTATCTTCAAAATAATTACTTAACACTTGCTTGATGTAAACATTTAATTGTTTGATGCCCGTTTACATTGAACGATCGTTTTTAGCTTACGCGATTTTACTTAATACATGAAATTAAAAGTAAACGCGTACAACACCAAAAATAATTAGTAGATTTATTGACGTCGTCAATGACTTGAAAACACGGGGTGTTATAGACTTCCCCCGTTAAACGAGCCTTGTCCTCAAGGCTTACGATGCAGCACTTGACGACGGTGCGGTCTTGGTGAAAAGATGCGGGTATTTCTTCTTGAATTGGTCTTCACGTTCCCACGTGAACTCAGGACCTCTCTTGGAGTTCCATCTTACTTTGACAATTGGAACACGGCTATGCCTCAACTGTTTGACCTCTCGATCCATGATCTCGACCGGTTCCTCGACAAACTGAAGCTTGTCATCAACGTGTAGTCCATCCAATGGCACAGTTAGCGGATCATCGGAATAACACCTCTTCAAATTGGATACATGAAAAGTGTTGTGAACCCTGCTCAGCTCTTGCGGAAGCTCAAGCTTGTATGCAACGGCTCCAACTTTTTCTAACACCTTGAAAGGTCCGACATATCTGGGGTTTAACTTCCCCCGTTTGCCAAAACGTACGACCCCTTTCCAAGGCGAAACCTTCAACATAACTTTATCCCCAACTTGAAAATCCATCGGCTTACGCTTCTTATCGGCATAACTCTTTTGTCGATCGCGAGCGGTTTGCATTCTCTGCTTTATCTGAATAATCTTCTCGGTCGTCTCTCGAACTAAATCTGGACCGGTAAGTTGCACTTGCCCAACCTCGGCCCAACAAACAGGGGAACGACACTTTCGACCGTAAAGCGCTTCAAAAGGTGCAGCCTTTATGCTAGCGTGATAACTGTTGTTGTACGAGAACTCAACTAAGGACAAATGGTCGACCCAACTCTTTCCAAAGTCGATCACGCATGCACGTAACATATCCTCGAGAGTTTGAATGGTCCTCTCGCTTTGTCCGTCAGTCTCTGGATGGTATGCCGTGCTCATGTCCAAGCTAGTACCCAAAGCCTTCTGGAGTGACTTCTCTCTGAAATATGATGCGACTAGGATCACAGATCGCAATTGATTGAGACCTGGGGGGATTCATGTTCTTGCGACCACTTCCTTTAGGTACATTTTTGCCAGTTTCTCCAGGGGATCAGTTTCCCTCATCGGTAGAAAAGATAGCCGACTTAGTGAAGTCGGGTCAACATTCACCCAACTGGTTATAGCCTTGCGACGACCTTGGAAGCTTCGTAACAAAATCCATAGTGATGTTGTCCCCATTCCATTGAGGTATCTCGGGCTGTACCAACAATCCTGATGGCCTTTGGTGTTGGCTTGACCCTAGCAATGGCAAACATTTGATAACATAGATGTGGCGATGTTGCTTCATATTGGGCACCATATATAGCTTCTTCATATCTTGGTACTCTTGTCAGGAAATGGATGAATAGGGAGTATTTAGGGACTTGATAGGACTCGTGATGATCACGGTCCTTAAATACCATAACTATGGCAACCAACTCTTGCCATTGAAGCATGAGTTCCATTTCTGCTCGTGGTTCTAACTTTTCGTTCTAAATTTTCTTGGCTCTTTAGCATTTTTCAACCAACATACCTCAACATCTTCTTCTGAGTTCTCCGGGCTCCGTGCTTCAGTTGAGCATTCAGGAATTTGTTTAGGAAGATCCAAGCCAATGGTCATGACTAAGGCTCGAACTCTTAACGGTTGATCTCGTTCCTTCCTGCTTAGAGCATAGAAAAAAAAAAAAAAAAAAAAAAAAAAAAAAAAAAAAAAAAAAAAAAAAACAAAAAAAAAAAATAAAAAAAAATAGCAACAACGGTTTGCCTTTCGGGTGATAACGAATCTCACAATTGTAATCACTGAGCACCTCCAACCAACGAGTTGCTCTATGTTTAACTCATACTGATCTAAGAAGGTATGTAGACTCTTATGATTAGTGAACACCGTGCACTTAGTTCCATACAGGTAGTGCCTCCAAATCTTGAGAGCGAACACTACTTCTCTAAGTTCCAAATCATGAGTTTATAGTTTTTCTCATGGATCTTCAGTTGGCGTAATGCATAAGCAATCACCTTCTCCCTCTGCATCAACACAGCGCCTAAACCCTTCTTTGAAGCAATGCCAATATGCTGATAAAAATTTCACTTCTCAGTTAGGCAGGATTGGTGCACTGCACAACTTCTGCTTCAACAGTTGTAAAGCTGCTTCTTGTTTATCATCCTAAACAAACTTAATCTTCTTCTGACTAAGCTTGGTCATTGGTTTGGCGATCTTTAAAAACCCTTCGATAAATCTTCGATAATACCCAGCAAGACCTAAAATGTGCACTGCACAACTTCTGCTTCAATAGTTGAAAAGCTGCTTCTTGTTTATCACCCCAAACAAACTTGACCTTCTTTTGAGTAAGCTTAGTCATTGGTTTGGCGATCTTTGAAAACCCTTCAATGAATCTTCGATAATACCCAGCAAGACCTAAAAATTGACGAATCTCCGTTGGTGACTTAGGAGATGTCCAATCTTTAATGGATTCAATCTTGGCTGGATCCACATGAATTCCTTCACTATCAATCACGTGACCGAGGAACTGTACTTTGGGAATCCAAAATTCACACTTGGAAAATTTGGCATACAACTCCTCTTTCTTAAGCAACTCTAAGATTAGCTTAAGGTGCTCTTCGTGTTCTTGCTTGTTCTTTGAATATATCAGAATATCATCAATAAAGACAATCACGAATTTATCCAAATATGGTTTGCACACCCGATTCATAAGGTCCATGAATACTGCAGGTGCGTTTGTCAAACCAAACGGCATAACTTGAAATTCGTAATGGCCGTAACGGGTTCTAAAGGCGGTCTTCGGAATGTCTTCTTCTCGAACCCTCAGTTGGTGATAACCCGACCTTAGGTCGATCTTCGAGTAGACACTCGACCCTTGAAGCTGATCAAATAAATCATCAATTCTGGGGAGTGGATAACGGTTCTTCACTGTTAGTTTGTTTAATTCCCGATAGTCAATGCACATCTGGAATGATCCATCCTTCTTCTTGACAAACAAGACCGGAGCTCCCTAGGGTGAGGAACTGGGTCTTATAAAGCCTTTGTCGGACAGCTCTTTCAGTTGCTCCGATAACTCTTTCATTTTGGAAGGCGCCAATCGATAAGGTGCCCGTGCTACAGGTGCAGCACCAGGTACCAAATCAATTTGAAACTCCACTTGTCGAGTCGGAGGAAGACCCGGCAAGTCCTCAGGAAATACTTCAGGAAAGTCTCGAACTATTGGCACGTCCTCAAGTCGCTTCTTCTCCGACTTGTCTTCAACCTCCTTTGCAGTGACATGTGCCAAAAAGATAGGAAATCCTTTTTGCATGTACTTCTGCGTTTTAGTGCACGAAATGATGTTTAATCGTGTCACATTTCCCTGGTTACTTCCATCACCGTGTATGATTAAGGTTTCATTTCCCCAGGGGATGCGAACAATCTTCTCGGCACACACAATGACCGCTTGGTACTTCGCCAACCAATCCATACCGATTATAGCATCGAAACTACCAAGTTCTACAGGCATTAAGTTTATGTTGAATGGGTGATTTAGTAAATTCTCTAATGGCGAGCAAATTCGATAGCGAAATTGTCCACAAAGCATGAAGGAACAAGCCTACAACGTAGACAGAGACAAAGATCACAAGAGCTCAACGACAAAAGCAATCTCATTGATCTCACGAAGGAGTGTCACAATGAACTCACTTCGGGGGAGATTGTTAGCCTCAAAATATTGAGTCGAACAATGGAAGTTCGTTCATAATTATATTAGGTCTCGGTCACTAAATTAATATACGTTGTAATAGGCTAGACGGGTAAACGGGCTCTTATTTGTAATCTAATCGGTCACGTGTATCGGGCGAAAGCCCAAGTAAACCCGAGCCCGGCCCGTAGAATTACTAAAGGCATGCAAGCCTATAAATACACCTCACCAAGGAAGGTGAGGTGGTTGGTTCATTTGTAAACTTTCTTCCATTTGCAAGTAAATCATCCACTTTCTCTCACTACTTTCTCTCTCTACAAATCTTCACACCTCCTAGCTTATTTTCTTGTTAATCTTATTGAAGTGAAGTGATTAAGAGTTACCGACATTTGGTATCAAGAGCCTCGGGTGTTTAGTGTTTGATTTGTGGTTTGAAAATCAAATTTCGTGTATTTTTGTTGTTGTTTTTGTTCGAACTAGAAAAACAAGAAACACCATGGTTTGATCT
>BQNB010034250.1:0-51740 GCA_026074375.1 Tanacetum coccineum
TTCAAAATTCTCCACCAGCTTGTAAAATTCTAATCCTGGCGACTTAGTCCTTATGTTTCATTATGTTGCTCTTTTGTCTTATCAAATATGTAAACCCAACAATCTTCCCCTATTTGATGATGATAAAACAAACAAATTCTTACACGAACTTCCCCTGAAGTTGAGATCATGGATCTCCCTGAATGAAACAAACTTCCTTGTAAACTACTTCCCCTTAACTTATGATCATACCACCACACATAATAAGCTGCAAATCATATCTTTCTAATCTTCTTCCCCTTTTTGGAATCATCGAATAGGGGTCTTCTGAAGATATGCAACTTGGATCATAACAGCTACAAATCATATACCACAACTACTAATATATCCTTCTAATACTCAAAATGCCCACCATTACAAACAATAAGATAAATGAATCCGAGCAGTAGAAATATAAACTAGCAGTAGTAATAATGATCAGCAGTAGTAACAAAACACTTCATCTCAAGTGGTGCATGAATATAACCTGATGGATAAACATTTTATCAATTAAGCTTCCCCTGAAACCCATATGTTTACCATCTCTTGAATCTTCAATTATGTAGGCTCTATGTAATGATCACTGATGAAGAAAACTAAGTATAACGAACTTGATGTAGAAGTAGAACAACCTAAACTTGTATCTTATATCTTGTACTATCCACGTGACGTCGAACTTATAAATAAATCTGTGAAATGTAAGTAGATCGCAACCTCTTTATCAAAATCCTCATCTTCTATGAGACACTGAGCACAATAACGTAACTCCTTATAGTGATAGCAAAGACATATTGCTAGATTTGACAAGTCTTCGTCACATCGTTTCTACGCACGAATAAGTTATCTTCAAACGTTGTAAGCCGTTTAAAGAATGATAAGAACACTCATCCAAATAATTCCACTTCAACTTCAAATAAGTGATAAATAATCCTCTTCGTAACCAATTCTAACAAATAATCTAAAATACGAGCCATTAAATCTTGGTTTAAGTCTAACAGTAGTAACTACTAACCCTAGCAGTACTAATAACCACAACAATATTAACTTCCTTTTGTGTGTGTTGTACAAGATCAAAAAACTATGTGTTGTCCGATATCGATCAAAGCTAGCAGTACAAACAATAAACCAGCAGTACAAACTTTCAATGAGCAGTACTAACCTTTAAAGATAAGATTAGCAGTATTAACTGCCATTGGCAGTACTAATGTATGAAGAACAGTACTAAGTACTCATAAGCAGTACTAAGTATAAAGCTGGCAGTACTAACTTCATAGCCAGCAATACTAATTCTTCCCTTTAAATCAAGCAGTACTAAAATTTCAACTGCCGTTTCTTTGTCAATGAAAATCTGTTGATGCCTGCTAATTCTTCTCTTAACCAAGAACCAAACATCAATACCATTAGCAGCAGTGTTAACAAACCCATGATAACTGACAGTATTAAAATAGACTAGAAGCAGTACTAATCACAAACCGGCAATATTAACCAAGGACAGCAATCCTAACAATAAACTGTCACTGTGTGTCGTCATTGACAACAGTATAAACGAGGAAGCGCAACAGTATCCAGACGAAGCCTCTTTTAGCGACACTTTTCTGTCACAAAACTGTCACTAATTCATCATTCTCATCAACTGCTAATGATTCTTTTCATAGAATAAGTTCCAAAGAACTCTTTAATTATGTAACCAAGAACCACAATCAGCAACCATCTTGTTGTCACGAACCAATCAATAACAATTGTGAATAAACTTCCTGTTATATCAAATTAGGGTTGCTGAAAAACCCTAATATCACCTTATTCGACATGATAACTAAGAAAGAAAATTCGTACCTCTTTTCCTTACCAAAACACCTTGTAGATCCTAGATCATGAGCCACCATTTACCAAAACACCTTGTAGATCCTAGATCATGAGCCACCATGCTCTAATACCAATTGTGAAAACTAAAGAATCGTTGTAAGTTTAGATTGTTTAGATCTATATCTAGGAAAAATAACAATGAACATGAAAGAATGCATAGCGGAAATAGCATAATGAACAAAGTTATTTTGACAAGGTTTTTCATTCATATTATTCACTATTCGCCCCAATTCTAGAACAATTACTCTAACTAGTAACAGGATCAATGAAACATTGATCTTGAGGCTACAACACTCATTCTAGGCATTTACAATGAGCCACACGCCTAAAACACACACACACACACACACACCTTTAGTCGACTACATTTTCTGTGCACACTTAAACTACATGACCTAATGTCTCTTTATATACTAGATATCATCTAGGTTTACAAAGGATAAGAACAAATATAATTAGGAAACAAATAATATCTTCCTAACTTTTATTTTTATCTTCTATATCTTGTATCTTCTTAAGGAGATCTTTTAGAATCTGCAAAATCTTCCATCTTTTGAAGAATTCTAGCTTTGCATTTAAGTCCTTCTTGTTTCATTCTTTTATTTATTTTGTCTCATCAAATTAATAATTCCTAACAATCTTTTCCTTTTGATGATGACAAAACAAACAAAGTCGTGTATGAACTTCATCATAAAGCTAAAGCTTCCCCTGAATTTGAGATGTAATCATCTCCCTGAATGAAACAAAACTTCCCCTTAAGTAGATTTCCTTTGTACCATGCCACATTAAGGATCTACAAGTTGCAACCTGTTAATATTTCCCCCCCTTTTTGTCATAATCCAATAGGGGACTTATCAATGTAAGCAACTTTGATCTTGACCACTACACACTAATATCATACTTCTAATCCAAGCCTTCTTGCTTCTCAAATTACTCACCATTAAGCACAATAAGAAAAATAAACTTGAGTAGTAGAAACTCACACTAGCAGTAGTAATAATGACTAGCAGTAGTAAGAACCTTCACCTCAATGCCACATGTAAGTGGTTAAACATTTTAACAATAAGCTTCCCTTGAAACCTATATGCTAACCATTTCTTGAATCTTTAATTCTATAGGCTCTATGTAATGATCACTGATGAAGAAAACTAAGTATAACGAACTTGATGCTGAAGTAGAACAACCCAAACTTATGTCTTATGTCTTGTACTATCCATGTGACTCCAAACTTATAAATAAATCTGTGAAATATAAGTAGATCGCAATTTCTTGACAATTATCCTCATCTTCTATGAGACACCAGACCAAAGTGATAGCAAATGTAAGCATTAAGCACCATAAGTTAGATCACACACCTTTGCTAGATTTTGACAAGTCTTCGTCACATCGTTTCTAAGCACGAACAAGTTATCTTCAAAGTGTAACACCCACTTTAAGATATGATAAGAACACGCATCTGAGAAACTCCACTTCAACTTCAAATAGGTTATAAACAATATTCTTCATAACCAATTAATCCAATAAATATGAGCCTTTAAACTTCTAAGAACATTTAAAAACATAACCTGTTACCTTCCCCTTAAACCAAGTAGTAGTAACCAACAGTAGAAAACTTCTTCTATTGGCAGTATTAAACATACAAGCAACACAAACCTTGGTTCAAGTCCAACAGCAGTAACTGCTAAAATTTACCCCAGCAACAAAAACTTAATACTGGCAGCATTAAAAATATACTAGCAGTATTAATCATACTAGCAGCACTAAGTATAAACTGGTAGCATTAACCCTTAGTGATAGCAGCACTAACATGAACTGGCAACACTAATCTTCCTTTGGCAGCATTAACCAGTTACTTGGCAATATTAACGTCTCCTGGCAACACTAACTTACATAAGCAGCACTAATAATCATAAGCAGCAGCACTAACCTTTAAAGATAAGGCTAGCAGTATTAACTGCCATTGGCAGTATAAGCATACAACTAGCAGTACTAATGTATGAAGAACAATACTAAGTACTCATAAGCAGTACTAAGTATAAAGCTGGCAGTACTAACTTCATAGCCAGCAGTACTAATTCTTCCTTTTAAATCAAGCAGTACTAAAATTTTAACTGTTGTTTCTTTATCAATTAAAACATGTTGATGCCTGCTAATTCTTCTCTTAACCAAGAACCAAACATCAATACCGTTAGCAGCAGTGTTAATGAACCCATGATAACTGGCAGTATTAAAATAGACTATAAGCAATACTAATCACAAACCAGCAGTATTAACCAAGGATAACAGTACTAACAATAAACTGTCACTGTGTGCCGTCATTGACAACAGTAGAAACGAGGAAGCGCAACAGTATAAACATAAAAACGACTGTTTAAGGATACTTTTTTAAGTAGCCAGACGACACCCTTTTAGCGACACTTTTTCTGTTACTAAACTGTCACTAATTCATCATTCTCATCAACTGCTAATGATTCTTTTCATAGAATAAGTTCCAAAGAACTCTTGAATTATGTAACCAAGAATCAGAATTAGTAACCATCTTGTTGTCACGAACCAATCAATAACAATTTATTTTTTTGTTTTCGATGCTTTTTTGTACACTAAAAGATCATTTACATAGGTAACTCTGATCTAGTATCATTGGATATAGGTGTACAAGATTAGAATTAAGAAAAATATCATCTTTGTTCAAATTTAGTGTTTGAAAAGTCTTAGAAAGTACAAATCTTAATTTTAAATTTTTAGCTTAAAAACCATAAAGTTTGCATTTTTAAGGTACCTATAGGCTTAGTAATACTAGTTGTACAAGAAATTTTGGGAAAAAAAGATCAAAAGTGTGTCTTTTTGTGTTTTGAAAAATTTAAGTTTCGTCTAGTAGAAGGCGAGTTAGCACTCTGCAGGTGAAGGCGAATTATCAAGGAGAGTTAACAAGGCAATTTAGCAACTTTTTTTGCAAGGCGATTTAGCAACTTTCTTTGCAGGGCGATTTAGCAAATCCCTTCACAAGGCGATTTATCATATTCTCTTTGCAAGGCGATTTAGCAGATTCCTTTACAAGGTGATTTATCATCTTCTATTTGCAAGATGATTTATCATCTTTCCTTTGCAAGGCGATTTATCAATCTTCTAGTACAAGGCGAATTAACAAACACTGAGTATAAGGCGAATTAACAATTCTCTACATAAGTCAATTAACAACTTTCCTTAGGAGGCGAATTAACAATTTTTTCTTTTACAAGGCGATTTAACAACCTTTAAAAGGAAAATTAATTCACTTGAACCAAAGTTAACAACTCAAATTTGTTAATGTAAATTATACGGTTTATCTCTTTGATTTGTAAAAACCCGTAAAACATTCAATTGTCTTCTCGCTTTAATCAAGAGTTGTAAAATCCTATGAAGTTTCAAGACTTACAACACTCAAAAGACAACTCACTAAACACACAGTTACTTCAATCACCGTTTGATCTACAAGTAATATAATAACATCAAATAACATAGATTCAATTATTCCACATAGACAAAAGAATACTCTTGCTGAGTACATGATACTCTCTGATGCTGATAATCGTCCACCAATGTTGGACAAGGACCTGTATGATTCTTGGAAAAGTAGAATGGAATTATACATGCAAAACAGAGAGCACGGAAGAATGATACTTGAATCAGTTGAAAACGGTCCACTCATTTGGCCAACTATTGAAGAGAATGGGGTGACCAGAACAAAGAAATATGCTGAATGGTCTGCTGCTGAGAAAATCCAAGCTGATGTGATATGAAAGAAACCAATATCATTCTTCAAGGTCTACTAGTTGATATCTATTCACTTGTGAATCATCACAGAGTTGCAAAAGATATATGGGAGCGAGTTCAATTACTGATGCAAGGTACCTCTTTGACTAAGCAAGAAAGAGAGTGTAAACTATATGATGCATTTGATAAGTTTACTCACATCAAGGGGGAATCACTTCATAAGTATTATTTGAGATTCACTCAGCTGATTAATGACATGAACATTTACAACATAAAAATGGTAACACTCCTATTTTTACATATAGCAGCGAAAGCTAATATGGGGTATTACTTCAAAGGTACAACAGTCATAATCATAGAAAACGAATCAAAAAGAGTCGTTTATGAAAATAAGTTATCATTCATTTATTTCATTAGAGTTTTTACAAAAGAGAGGTCCCAACATCTGTATTTACAAAGTGTTAATGATAACGGTTTTTCCATCTTCATGTCCTCGTCACCCCGTGCCATTAGTTACCTGAGATAAAACATGCTAAAAAGTCAACAAAAAGGTTGAGTGAAATCCATAGGTTTAAGTAATATGATTTGAATGCAAGTGCGATATTGGGCTATGTTGAGATACACCCGTTATTGAAAACATATTTATTATTGCCATTAGCTCATGAATCCGAAGTCTTAGGGTATGGTGATACGTTATAGCCCCTGCGGGTACCTTTGCCAAAATACCCGCGTGATTTCTAATAATGTGCAATTGGTTACACGTAACTGGGTACACCAACGGGGAGTCTAACCCAAATAGATCTATTCACACCATTCGCGTTTACTCCGTAAAGTAATTAACGGTTCATGATTATGGGGACTTAAAGGCAAATCAATTACTTAGGCAATAGTAAATTGAAATACCATACAGAAATAATTGCATTCATGTTTATAGCATGTATCCCCCTCGTGGGTTTATAAAAAAAGATTAAAATGCAAGGCTATGAACTCACTTGAACGGTTATAGGGAAATTAATAACGAGGTATATGAAATGAATAGTAACGGCTTTGTCACAAGCAACCTGGGGTAATATATGTCAAGTCTTAGTTTGATTGAATATGTAATATTTTACATCGATGTCGGTTTTGATATAAAAATTATCATAACACCGTTGGGCCATCATAATTCAGGAGTCATTCAGTAAACGTTTAAGGAGTTAGGGCACTTTAAATCGTAAACCCAACAACTCAGTCAGAACGTAATACCAAGATGAAACTCCTTAATATGAAGCTCCCTAGTATTGTGGTATGATGTGAATCCGGGACATGATTTTTGAAAGCACATCGATGATGAATGATATAATAGTTATAACATAAGCAATTTTAAGCATTTTATTCAATATCTGGAAATGTTAAGCACGTCGAGCGTTAATTAAAGTTATGTCTTGAAATGTTTTGAATATGTTTTTATACTTTTTCAAAATATTACATTTTAGACCCTTGAGTTTGAAAAGTGGCAGAATATACCCTTGGAGTTTGCACTTTTACGACTTTGGTCCCTCAATTTTAAAAGATATACCAAGTAAACCTTGTACTTTAAAAAGTGACATAATAGACCCTTGTAGTTATAACCTTGATAAAATGACACTTTTAGCCCTTTTAGTTATAAGTTTCTGAAATTTATGATATATACCCCTTGCATGGATTATAATTACAAAACATGTCCAAATTGCCATGCAAACTTATTTTAACATTTCAATAGATATTTATAAGTTATAATAAACTAAAATATGAAGATTTAACACAACGAAAGTTTAAATTAATGATTTTTTAAGATAAAAAGTAAAACATGTCAAATTAGGGTTTCAAAATGAATATGCGCGGGTTTTAAGGTCAAATTCTTTCATGACTTATCAAAGTACTTATTTTAATGATAATTAAGCTTATTGGGATAGATTATAACAAAATTTTACAAGTTTAGCTCATAGATTAAGGAAAAACATGAAATTAGGGTTTCGGGTGTACGGTTTTGGATCAAAAATGTATAACACATAGGTTTTTTGAGTTCAAAGCTTTATATTATGATTTTAGCATGATCATTTAAACATTATGATGTTATGAAAGCAGATTATAAGCTTAGAGAACCTGGTCTTGAGAATATGGCTTAGAAATGGGTCAGAATCGGGACTTTTGACTTCGTACGTCCAGAATAACAACTCTGGGGCTTCATTTCTAAAAATCAGCCTTATTAAGATCACTTAGGATCTATTAGAGCAAATGATTGCTTCTATGTAAGGGTTATAGAGGAGGAAGTGGGGGACGAAGAAATATGAAGTGTTTAGGTTGCTATTTATAGTCGAATGACCCTTAAAGATCAAGGAAAGCTTTCAATCTGAGTTAGGACACATAAGAGACATATAGGGTGATGAGGAGAAGCTAGTAGATGTGGTGGTTAAGCTAGAAACTAGATTTGAATGAGGTGTGTACCTCTTTTGATGCCGCGGCTAAGGATAAGAGAACAAGCAACCATGTGATAAATTTTAAACAATATAAGTTGAAGATATTTAAAGAGAGGTAGTTGTAAGCAGCTAGGGAGGTAAGGTGCTTGTCATTGAGGTGCTTAGTTGCAAGAAAATTAGTTAAAATGGGTCATTTTGCAAGGGTTTTAATTTCGGGTTCATTAGGGCTCAATTAGAGTTTTCAAGCTTGGATTTCTTGTATACTTGATTAGGAATAATAGTTTACTGATCCTAAGACTTATATTAAGGATTATAATCAAAAGTTGATAGGTGGTTTGGGTTAAAATGGGTAGAAAATGAGTAAACGGGTCAAAGTTTAAATTAGGGCACAATTAGGGTTTCTTGGATTTGTTTTGCTTATAGTTGGAGTGAATTGATGTAATGATGATGGAATATGATTGATAATGATGTAAATTAAGTTATTACAACTTAATTGAGTGTTGGTTTGGGTTTACAATGGATAAAAATGAAGAAACGGGTCATAGTTTAGAAACTAGCTCGGTTTTAGGGTTTTGGGTTTTGAATTAGGGGTTTGAGTGTAAAAAGATGTATGAAAGCTTATGAATAGAATAATTACTGTTTACACATTGTATATTGAGTGTAGTAGCTTGTACAAAGGTGGTGGTGAAGAAATTAGAAAGAAAACAGAGATAAAATGGCTATTTTGGAGATCATGCTTAATGATTTATACATTAAGCTTTTAGAGACTTGTACTTTGACTTGAAGAGATTTTATATTTCAAATGAGATGTTATATTGCTTATTCATATGCTTTAGTAGCTTGTACATTCACTTTAGATGTTAATCTTTCATGAATTTAGGGTTTAGAGGCATACGGTAACGGTTTAAAGCCTGTTTTGATATAATGTTGCAAATGGTACCTTATATGAGTAATGTACTTTATAAAAATGATATTATGATATTTAATTGACATATTATGATGTTTTCTTGACATATATGAAGATAGGATTGCCTGAGTCTGTTAACTTTAGTTATGCAAGAAATGTTACACATTGAGATATTGGCAAAGTAATGTAATGTAATAAAGCAAAAAATTTCCTTGAAAAAGGTAAGTTCATATATAATTGATAGATTGTACATCATCTAACTTAATAGATGGATATTTACATTTATGAAAATTGCGGGTTGTTATAGTCCCCCATCCTTACAGAAATCTCATCCCGAGATTTAATTGAATTTTGAAGCGATGTTTGAAAACAGATGAGGATATTTGGTACGAATGTTGTCTTCACGTTCCCATGTAAACTTTGGTCCTCTTTTAGAGTTCCATCTCACTTTGACTATAGGAATACAACTTCGTTTAAGTTGCTTGATTTCACGATCTATAATCTCTACTGGTTCTTCTATAAAGTTGAGTTTATCGTCGAGTTTAAGTTCTTTCATTAGAATAATGAGAGATTCATCGGATAAGCATTTCTTAAGATTAGAAACATAGAAAGTATTATGGATACTACTAAGCTCTCCAGGAAGCTCTAGTTTGTATGCCACTGGGCCAATTCGTTCAAGGATTTTGAATGGTCCAATGTATAGGGGATTAAGCTTTTCTTGTTTTCCAAATCGAAAGATACCCTTACGGGGTGATACTTTCAACATAACACGATCACCAACTTAAATTCTAGAGGCTTTCGCCTTACATTGGCTTAACTTATTTGTCGATCTCTTGCAGATTGCAAGTGTTGATGAATTTTCACGATCTTTTTAGTTGTTTATTGAATTATTTCTGGTCCTGTGAGTTAAGAATCTCCAACTTCGGCCTAACAAACAGGTGATCTACACTTTCGTCCATAAAGTGCTTTGAACGGTGCTGCCATGATACTGGCATGATAACTATTGTTGTAGGAGAATTTTACCAATGGTAAATGTTTATCCCATCCTTTCCCGAAATCTATGACACAGGCTCTCAGCATGTCTTCGAGTGTTTGGATGGTCCTTTCACTTTGTCCATCGGTTTTAGGATGATATGTTGTACTCATGTCTAGCTGAGTACCCAAAGCATTCTGCAATGATTGCCAGAACCTGGATGTTAAATGACTGTCATGATCCGAGATGATAGAGATTGGCACGCCATGTCGAGAGACTATTTCTTTGATGTATAACCTCGTAAGAGTTTCCATACTATCAGTCGCTCGAATGGGAAGGAAATGCGCCAATTTGGTAAGACGATCGACAATAACCCAAATGGCATCATGTCCGATTGTGGTTTTGGGTAACTTTGTAACAAAATCCATTGTTATCCTCTCCTATTTCTACCTAGGAATTTCCGGTTGTACCAATAAGCCGGATGGCTTTTAACATTCCGCTTTAACTCTAGAACATGTCAAACATTTGCCAACATATTCTGCGATGATTGCCTTTATGTTAGGCCACCAATAGAGTTTCTTTAGATCGTGGTACATCTTATCTAGGAACCGGCGTGGAATAGAATTATTTTATTTATGAGACTATGCATGATTAAGTCTCTCAAACCACCAAAAAGTGGTAACAACTTCGGTTTTTGATACAACGAGTTCCTTTCAGGTCGTATTTCAAATGAATTTGTCCATTCTGTATGGTTCTCGTTTTTGGCATTTTCTTCTTTGAGGGCTTCTTTTTTGGGCTTTGAAGATTTTAGATGGTAATTTTGATGAACGTTAAGATTTATGCTCGACTCTGAGAGGTTTTGATTCGTTTCCTTTTGGCTTAAGGGCATCTTGCTAAATTAACATTTGCCTTTCCGGGATGATAGCAAAATCTCACAATCTAAATCTAGCGGTAATTCTTAACCATCGGCGTTGCCTTATATTCAATCTTTTTTGCGATGAATATGTTGAAGGATCTTGTGATCATGACAAACATGTACACTTTGTACCGTATTAGATAGTGTCTCCAGATTTTAAGCTTGGATGCAGATTATTACTGCTGCTAATTCAAGATTCATGAGGGTATAGTTTTCTTCATGAGGTTTGAGTTGTCGAGATGCATAAGCAATGACTTTTTCTCTTTGCATTAATACAACTCCTAACCCTTGGAGAGATGCATTACAATAAACGATAAAATTATCGTTTCCTTCTGGTAATGCTAAGATTGGTGCTTCACAGAGTTTTTGTTTAAGGAGTTGAAAAGCTGATTCTTGTTCTTCGTCCCAGATATAACTCTTGTTTTTTTGGGTTAATTTAGTCAAAGGCTTTGCAATCTTTGAAAAACCTTCGATAAATCTTCGGTAATAGCCGGCGAGTCCTAAGAATTGATGCACTTCTGTGGGTTGTTGTGGGAAGATGTCAATTCTTACAGCTTCGATTTCTTGGCATGGTCAGGGTCAACATGAAGTCCTTGACTATCAATGAGATGACCAAGAAATTGCACGATATGAATCCAGAAATCACATTTAGAGAACTTGGCATACAATTTCTCTTTTCGGAGTAATTCCAAGAATTATTATGAGATTGATTGAGCATGTTCTTCTTTCGCTATTGAGAATAGATAAGAATATCATCGATAAACACTATTACGGAATTTATCCAGATATGGTTTACATACACGATTTATGAGATCCATGAATATAGCTGGTGCGTTTGTTAAAACCAAATAGCATATACCTTGAAATTCATAGGTGTCCTACCCCCTATATCTTGTTTGAAAGCTTTAAGTCTTAGGATTATTTCTTCCCTAATCTCAGTTGATGCTTAAACCTGATCTTAAGCTCGATTTTTGGAAATAAACGCTTGAACCTTGAAGTTGACTCGAATAATTCATCCGATCCTTGTGTAATGGATATCGATTTCTTTTTGGTAGTTTATTCAACTTCTTCGGTATTCGATACACATCTGAATGATCCGTCTTTTTTTAACAAATAAGATAGGAGCTCACCAAATGGCGATGTACTTGTCGAATCCCAACACCTCGGTCAGTTAGTTCTTGAAGAATGTTAGAGAACTCTTGCATTCTGAAGGATCCAATCTATAAGGTGGTTCGAGCTAAAGGTGTGCTCCAGGGGAATTAAGTCGATTTGGAATTTTACTTGAGCGAACGGCCGAGGGGAGACAGGTAGATCTTCAGGAAAAACATATGGAAATTCTTTGACTACGGGAATGTCTTCTAGTTTCTTCTCGTTTGAATTTCTTTTCCATTACTTGAATCATAAAAACTTGACAACCTCGGGATATATACCTTTCGGTTTTTATACAGGATATGAGATTTAGTCGAGTTTTACTTCGATACTCGAATGATTAGATTTCCACCGCTTGATAGGAATGTAACAACTTTTTAGTCAACAGAGAATTTTTGCCATGATACTGGATACCAGTCTAATACCGATGACAACGTCGAAATTTCAAGCTTATTGCATGAGATCGATTTTGAAAGGTTGATTTAGCAGAGTTAAAGTGCATCCTTTAATAACAGTGTTTGTGCTTACTAAGTTTCCTCAGCCATTTCGATATCGTAAAATGTATCTATTGTAATAGACAGAATATTTAGCTTAGAGGCAAGCGATATGGATATAAAGCTTCTATCAGCTCCGGAATCAAACAATACTTTGACTAAATGCTGATTTAACAGAAATATACCCGTAACTACGTTTGGGTCTTGTTGAGCATTCCTATTTTTCAGCATGTAGGCTCTTCCTTGGACATTGATGTTAGTCTTGCGGCACTGATTTGTATAATGCCCTTTTTCTCTACAGGCATGACATACAACTGTCACTGGTAGTTGATTACTTCCACTGGCTGGCTTCTTGTTTCGGCTGTAAAACCTAAAAATCTCAATAAGAGTAAAATGACCAAAATGCCCCTAATGAAAGAAAAATGCATAAAAGCTTAAACAAATTCATTAAATTGCATCTCTTACACAAAGGGTGATTCTTGGATACCTACCACTTTCTGATGGTATTAGTAACAAACATTGGCTCTACCAGCTTCTTGCCTTCAGTTTTGTTAGTTTGTTGACGATGTATTGTAGCGGATTGTTGGATGTTGCGGTAGTTGTTGTTGTGCGGGAGCTATTGTTGTAAGTTATTTTGTCGTCAAACGTTTCTTTTTGTTGTCACTCGATACTTGCATTGGAGCATGCTAGTTACTTGATCCATTAGGCTTTGGGCTATGTTTGATGGCTGCCTCTAAGTTTGAGGTTTAGAGGCAGTAACATTTCCATTCAATGCTTCGGGAAGTCCCCAGATGAGAGCTTCCAGTGTTTATCGTTGTTTGGCACCATGTTTTGGTAATTGAACCGTACCAATTCTTGGAATCTTCTACAAGAGGGTTTAAGATCATTTCCCTTTACAATCAGATTGTAAAGTTCTTCTTCCATTTTTCTGATCTTAGTCCGGGGACAATACTTGTTTGTCAGAAGCCTTTTTAACTCAGTCCAGGTGATTTGATTGGCTTGCTCTATTCCCATAGGCTGGGGCTTATGCCATTCACCAGGACAAGGCATCTGTCGGTTTAAAGTACCAGTTGCAATGTTACTTTGTTTCTTCGGACATCTGCTACGAGAGAATACTAATTCGGTTCGTTCAAACCAGCGAATAAGGCCTACTGCTCCTTCCGTACCATTAAAGTAGAAATGTTGACAGCTAATGAACTCTTTGTAGTTTCCCGTTTGTCAGTTGCAGGAGTTCCCAGTGAGGGATCGTGTATTCCTGTCGGGATTACTTGCATTGCCATTGTCGCAGCTTGAGCTTCTTGTGCCGAGGTCGGACACTATCAGCTACTTAACTTATCTAATGGCATCTTGAGTCATTTCGGTGCTTCCGTTGTTGTTGCTCTTTTTGGAGGCATTTCTACCAACAAAAGATAAACGGAATAAGAATGAGTCAAAAGTATAATGCTTGTTCCTCTTTTAAAATGGATTTAAAGAGATATGCTTTTTACTTGAAATGCTTAAAGATTAAAGACTTCATTAAGCATTTTTAACAATGGTGGTATCAAAAGTTTATGGTTGATGATGTTGTACGATGGGATGAAATTGGCTGAATGAATGATTGAATAATGATGAGATGAATTAAAGTGTTAAGAAACACAAGGTGATAACAGGATGCCTTTGTATTAAGCAACATCTTGCCTTAGTAGTTAACATAGTCAAGATTTGACAATGTGTTTTATTTATACCTCACTCCTGTAGTAGGTTAAGCTAAAAACTAAAAATTTAAACTAGAACTGGATGATCATTCATTCAGGTTCGGGTGTTCGATGATGATGGAGTTCATGAGATTTTCTATGTCTGCTTGGTGACGAGTTTCCATGTCGTTGATAACTTCTCCCAATTCAGCAATCCTATAGCGGGCTAGAGAAATTTTATGGTTGCATCCTATTTGCTTTCTCTGGAGTTTGGAAATCTGAGTATGAGC
This sequence comes from Tanacetum coccineum, assembly GCA_026074375.1. Lineage (NCBI taxonomy): Eukaryota > Viridiplantae > Streptophyta > Magnoliopsida > Asterales > Asteraceae > Tanacetum > Tanacetum coccineum. The sequence goes on from BQNB010034250.1 coordinate 14,475, forward strand.
TTGCTGAAGTTCGGCTTCCAGAGCATCAAAATCTCGTTGAATAATTACAGTTCCTTTTCCGAGGCCTTCGATTCCATTTTCAATATGCTCGATACGTTCGATGGGGATTGCATCTAGGCTATTTAAGATATCCAGGATTTTTCACTTCTTGACGCTCGATAGTTGACTTTTGAGAGCTTTCGCCAATCTTAAAAGTTTGAGGTTGGAACGGGGTAGAAGAAGATGATTTTGTTGGTGAAAGAAGTCCTTCTGGAAGAAAGAATTCTTGAGTTTTAGGAGGTATGATAATTGGAGGCGGGATTGGTGATTTTTCAGTATAGAAAGCTTGTAAAACCTTCATGTAAGGATCATCGGGAAATAACAAAAGGGTCGGTGAAGTTAGCGGGACAATTCCAAATAAATTGGAAGCACTAGAGTAAGTTTTCCCTGGAGAGGCCGGGACATAATCTGGAGAAGCCGGGGGAACATAGTTTGGGAAATTAGAAGAAAAGGCATCCGCCAAAATTGGCACGTAGGATGGTAGGGGAAGACATCGTTCTGCTTAACAAACTACAGTAAAATTAAATAGGTTATTTATTTAGTAATATAATGTTATGTAACTTTACATCACCATTCGGGAGAAATAGGGCACGGTGGACTTTCTTGGATGGAAAAAAAGATAGTAGTTATAGTTAAGGTTTTAACCTTGTTCCATAATAAGTTGGCTCCTTGTTACCAAATTGGTAACACCCCATTTTTACATATAGCGCGGAAGCTAATCTGGGGTATTACGTCAGGTACAACAGTCATAAGCAAAGGGAAACAATAAAAAAAAAGTCGTTTTGAAAATAAGTTATCATTATGATTTCTTCAAAAATAAGTTTTTACAATGAGAGGTTCCAAAAATCTATACAATAAAGTTTTGACATGATAATGGTTTTTTTCCTCTTCATGTCCTGCCACTCTGTGTCATTGTTACTGAGATAAAAACCTGCTAAAAAGCTCAACCAGTGGTTTGAGTGAATCATAAGGGTTAAGTAATATTATTTGAATGCAAATGCGATATTTGGATTTCGTTGTTATTCACCCAGTATTGAAAACTATTTATTATTGCCATTAGCTCATGAATCCGAGCCTTTAGGGTAGGTTGATACGTTATACCCCTGCGGGTTTACCTTTCGCCAAAAATACCCTCTTGATTTCTAATGATGTGCAATTGGGTACTCATAACTGGGTTACACCAACGGGGAGTCCAGCCCAGATTAGATCTATTACATCATTGCGCTTAACTACGGAGAGTATTTAGCGGTATGAATTTAGGGGACTTTAAGGCAGCAGTTACTTAGGAATTAGTAAATTGAAATAGCATACAGAAATAATTGCATTCATGTTGTATAAGCATGTATCCCCCTCCGAGGGTTTATAAAAAAGATTGAAATGCGAGGCTAATGAAACTCACCTGAGTAGTTATTGGGAATGTGATAGCCAATGTATATTGTAATGAAAGTATCGGGCTTCGTCAGGGCAACCTGGGGTAAATATGTCAAGTTTGTTTGATTGAATTGTAAGATTTTAACATTGATGTCGGTTTTGATTTTAAAATTATCTAAACACCGTTCGGCCATCATAATTCAGAGTCATTCAGTAAACGTTTTGAGGAGCTACGGGCTCTTTAAATCGTAAAAACCTAAAAACTCAGTCGAACGTAATTCCAAGATGAAAAAAATCCTTAATATGTAAGATCCCTTAGTATTGTGGTATGGATATGAATCCGGGACATGAATTTATGAAAGCACATTGATGATGAATGATATGAATAGTTATAACTTAAGCAGTTTTAAGCATTTTATTTAATATCTGGTAATGTTAAGACTGTCAAAGTGTTAATTAAAGTTATGTTCTTGTTTTGTTTTGAATTGTGTTTTTTAATTTTTCAAATGTTTACATTTAGACCCTTGAGTTTGAAAGTGGGCAGAATATTACCCTTGGAGTTTGCCACTTTTTGACTTTGGTCCCTCAAGTTTAAAAGATATACCAAGTAAACCTTGTACTTTAAAAAGTGACATATAGACCCTTGTACGTTTAGAACTTGTTAAAAAATGGACACTTATAGTCCTTTTAGTTTTAAGTTTCTAAAAGTTCATTGATATATACCCCTTGATGGATAATTTTTAAAAACATGTCCAAATTGCCATGCAGCTTATTTTAAAAATTCAATAGACATTTATAAGTTATAATAAACTAAAATATGAAGATTTACACAATGCAAGTTTAAATAACGTTCGTTACGTTAGTAGGAAGTAAAATAGGTCATATTAGGGTTTTTAAAATGAAACGCTGCGGGTTTTAAGCTCAAAATTTTTTCATACTTATCAAAAGCATTATTTTTTAATGTTATTTAAGCTTATTGGGATAGATTATAACAATAGTTTACAAGCTTAGCTTATAGATTAAGTAAAAACATGAAATTAGGGTTTCGGGTGTCGGATTTGGATTCATAAAAGGTATACAACATTAGGTTTTTGAGTTCAAGCTTTATATTTGTTTTATAGCATGATCATATGAACATTATAAAGGTATGAAATAAGAATATAAGTTAGAGAAACCTGGTCTTGAGGCTTATAGCTTAGAAAAAACGGGTCGGAATCGGGAACTTTTTTTAGCTTTCGTTACGCCTAAAAATAACGACTCCCGGGCTTCGTTTCTTGGTTTCTTTTGCTTCCTTTCTGTACTTGAGGCTTCTTAAGATCACTTAGGATCTATTAGAGCAAAGGATTGCTTCTATGTAAGGGTTATAGAGGAGGAAGTGGGGGGGATGAAAGAAAATAACGTGTTTAGAGTTTTTATTTATAGGTGAAATGGACCATTAAAGGACCTAGGTAAGTTATGTGATCTGGTTTAGGAGATGTTGGGAGGTCTTAGAGGGTGATGATTTACGGGTCTATAGGAATGCAGTTTCTAGGGCTAGAAATAGCTTGATGTGTTGTTCTTGGTCTTGTATGCCGGGGCTAAGAAGAAAGAAAAAACGGGTGATGTGGCTCATTTCAAGACCAATAATGGAGTATATATTTGAGAGGGGTCCTTGTAAGCAGCTTGCACTTCAAGTAGGTGCATCATCAAGGTGCTTGATTGCAAGAAAAACTTTCAAATTGGGTCAAAATGCAAAGGTTTTGATTTCGGGTTCATTAGGGCTCAATTAGGGTTTGCATGCTTGCTTTCGTTTATACTTGATTAGGATTGATGGTTATGATCCTAAGACTTTATTAAGGATTTTAAATCAAAAGGTGATAGGTGGTTTGTGTTAAATGGGTTGAAAAGGAGTGGGGGTTGGTGATAATAGGTGTTAGTGATGTATGTGTAGGTAGTAGGTAACGGTTGGTTCAAATTCGTGTTCAAAATCTCAATTTAGGGCACAATTTAGGATTCTACTAGGTTTATTTCTTTTTTATTTTTTTTCCTTATTTATCACTGTTGTTAATATGGTGAAATGATGATGGAAATGATTGAGAATGTTGTAATTTATGTTATTACAACTTATTTATGTATTGGTTTAGGTTTACAATGGATAAAAACGAAGAAACGAGTCATGGTTCAGAAATTAGCTCATTTTTAGGGTTTAGGGTTTTGAATTAGGGTTTTGAGTGCAAAAAGATGTATGAAAGCTTATGAATATAATATTTAGGGTTTGTACATTGTAGAATGAGTGTAGTAGCTTGCACACAAGTAATGGTGAAGAAATTAAAATGAAAACGGAGGTAAAACGGCTATTTTGGATATCATGCTTAATGACTTATACATTGAGCTTTTAGAGACTTGTACTTTGATTTGAAGAGATTTTATATTTCAAATGAGATGTTATATTGCTTGTACATATACTTTAGTAGCTTGTTCATTCACTTTAGATGTTAATCCTTCATGGAATTAGGGTTTAGAGGCATCTGATAATGGTTTAAAGCCCGTTTTGATATAACGTTGCGAATGGTACATTATAGGAAAAATGTACTTTGTAAAAATGATATTATGATATTGACTTGATATATTATGATGATTGCTTGACATATATGAAGATAGGATTGCCATATGTAGGTTGCCTGAGCACGTTAACTTAGTTATGCAGAAATGTTGCATATGTGCATATTGCAAAGTAAGTTAAATGTATGTAATAAAGCAAAAAATTTCCCTGGAAAAGGTGAGTTCATATATAACTGATAGATTGTACATCATCTAACTTAATAGATGGATATTTACATTTATGAAAATTGTGGGTTGTTATAAATACATACGCCGTATCCAGCTGGTCAAATAATCAAAGATCCTGAAATAAATGTAATAGAGGAAATATATAACTGATTGATTATGAACGTAGCACGTACTCCGAGGAATTTACCCCTATACGCCGTATTGACCTCATTCAATACGGCGTATCTACCAATTTTCAGAGACTATAAATAGAAGACTCAAAAATGATTTTTCAGTGTGCAAAATAATATTATCTATACTATAAACATAAAAGTTGATTTTCTGAAGTAAAGAAGAGCAGCCAAAGTTCAAGCATCGATCACGATTACATAGAAGACACTGTGTAATTCCTATACTCTTGTAATCATTTAATTTTTGGTATCGTTCGATAAAACGTTTAGTTTACCTTGGTTAATTGATCACACTTGTATAATTACAATGGCTGTGGGCTAATACCCTCGAGTATTAGCCATCTTAATGAATATTTAATGTTTGGTTTGTTTAACTCGATTGATGTAACAAACCCGAACTTCAGGTCAAAGTTTATCCCGAGTAAGCATAATTATTTTTGTTACGTAAATAATTATACGTAGGTTATTGCTATTTAAGGTTTGATGAAGAATTTCAATTTTTAAGGTATTTCAATCGTGATTTAGTTTCTAATTGTTTTTTAGCGTTAAGGAAAGACAGAAAAAATTATTTTGTGGCTCTGAGAGCGTAAATATGTTATTTTTATATTTTCCAATGTTTCCCTGAGTTTTTGTAAAAACTGTGTTTAAAGGTCGTTTTTTACGAGGTTTAACGTTTTATTAAACGTTTAAAAGTAAAAGTAGTACGACGGATTTAAAATATTTATTAACGTGGTGTGACCCGAATCTTTGGCCGGTTTTAAATAAAAGAAATAACGCTTTGTACTAGTTTTAAAAGGAGTTATAAGGAGGGAATTAAATTGCCAATTTATCAAAGTTCAATTCTATAAATAGGGCGATGCTTCCACCCATTTACACTTTACAAAAATAAAATCTTTTCTTCCTCCTCTCTTGCTCTCTTCGACCGTACACCCAAACAAACACAATTTACGATCAAAATTTAACCACATGCAATTCATTAAAATTCGTTTTATCATTTAATCTTGTTTCCAAGAGCTACAAAAATCTACTAATAAAACCCACATGCATTAAGTTTTGTGAAGTTTAGATTTTTGTTCATTCTGAAGATTTCGAGATTATAAATATGTCTGTTTATCCTTGCTAGATTAGTGTTATGAACAAATGCTTGTATTAATAAAAGGTTTCGGTTTGTTTGCGTTTTGGTCATCGTCTTGTTACGGTTCCAACCAGGGGGAAAGGAAATCGAAGTTTGTTATTGCTTTGTGAGTATTCTAGTTATGCTTTGGTGTCGATTGAATTGATGTTATTGAATGTATATGATTATAGCTAGCTGATTCAAGTGCGGAAAATATTGAAAGCGTGTTTTGTTATTGATTAAGGTTTGATGGTTTTGATATAATTATGAAGACTAGTTAAGCGTATTTTGATAGTTGAATTATGTCGAAAATATCGTTTTCATAGGTTTTGGGTTGACCATGTTTGACCAGAAAGTTTGACATGACCGTTGCATGTCGAGAAATTTTTGAAATCTATTCTAGGCTTTTGAAAATGATAAAGTATGTTCTAAGGTTCGTTTTGATATAAGGTGGGCCTTGTAACTCCTAAAAACGAACATTTTACGGCCAATTCAAGTTTGGGTATTTTTGGGGTAAAAAGTCAACTACGAAGCTTGTCTTTTGAAAGTCAAACTTGCGCAAACTTTTGAATAGAGTCTATAATGAACAAATGGTTTGTAATGTTAGTTAATTGATAACGAAATGTGAAGTTCGGATTATCGTAATCCTTATTTCAGGTAACTTTCTAAAAATAGAAACTTTATGGAAAATGTTGTAATATTATTAAGTGCATCAAAGTGAAATGTTTTGCGTCGCACTTGGAGATTGTAGTATATGATTGTATATATGTAATAATAAAATATATACATATATAAGAAAGTATGTAATATATGAGTTGATATACTTTTTAGTCACAGTTTCTACGATATATATGATTACTATAGGTCGCGGTTAGACGTGAAGTTTCTTGCGCTTGATTGACTTGATTGATTGGATCTTTTGCTTAAGGTGAGTTCATAGCCTCGTTTTTGAATTATTTTTAAATGTTTTTAAACCCACGAGGGGGATGCATGTATGTTTTATTAAAAAAAACACACTAAGATTTTATAGTATGCTGGACCCGATTACGAGATTGTTTTCTGCTTATGTAAGCTCTAGTCTCGTCCTATTTCATGAACCGTTAATTTCCTTGTAAGGTGAACGCTAATGCATTAAATAGATCTATTGGGTTTGACAACCCTGTTCGGGGTATGAATCAATTGTGAACACCCTGTACAAACGGCTGGACATTTTGTATTAGAAAGTAGTAGGAATATGACAATAATACCTGATTTTGGGGCACTTTAAACATATGAAATTACCATATGTTCTGTTAACGTTCAGTGTCTTGAGCTTATTGCTGTGAAAGAAAAGAAGTTGTCTAGACGATTTCATTCGATGCGCTTGTTTTCCGAGAACATGATTATGTGTTCTCAAAGATTATTGCTTATTAATTATTTTAAAACTCTATGATTTCACTAATCTTTGTGTTGACGTTTTTAAACATGTGTTTTCCAGGTAACCAAGGGATGAAGGCAACGATGGCGTGGTAGGTGTCATGCGTTCCATCTTTTTGTGATGGATTTATGGATAAGACTACTTGTGTGTCTTCGGTTCTTTAAAAACCAATGTCTTAAGTTGTGTTAAACAATGTCTTTTATTTGAAACATGTTTTGCAAATGTTTGTATAGACGGTGGTTTGCGATTCTGTGGGGATCTAAACGCATTTTTAATCTGATTAATAATAGATACTCATGTTTGTTAAAAAAGTCTTATTTGGCTCGTTTTTATTATCTTGGTGATATGGTGCTATTTAAGTAACATACAAATTGCTAATTCCAATGCACAATCAATGTAGTTGGGTGTGGTGTTACAGTAGTCTCGGTATCTAGAGCCTAAGGTTATAGAGAACTAGGTCGAGTCTTTTTAAAACCTAAAACTATTAAGCTTCACAGCACGCCGAGACTCCTCGTTGCCATTGGTTACCTATAGAAAGAATAGGTAGATTTATTGATTGTTATGTATAGGTATATTTACGTATGTGTTATATGTATAAATGGTTAAGTATGGATATATTTATGCATGTGTTGGATGCATAAAGTGTTATGTATTGGTGCATTTATGCATGTGTTGTATGCATAGAATGACATGTGATTATATGATAATTATTATCATATACGTTTGAAATATAATTGAGATATATACTGAATGAGAATGTCACGAATTGTGAATTTTTATTTGTTGCGCTTTTATGCGAGCCGTTATTTTGATAATAGTGGTCGGGGTATATAAGGAACTTTTCCACTTGGAAAAGTTAGTTGTTCATTTCTAAATATAATTCCATTTCTCTTTTCTCTCATTTCTCTCTCTAAACTCTCTCTCTAGAACAACTCTTTCTTTCTCCTTTCTTGGTTCGATTCATGGTTCGTAATATGAAGTGAAGTGTAAATCAGGATCCTACAATTACATGTTACCATCTAATGCTACACAACTCCAAAAGACTAGTTCTACTAACTGACATCGCAGTTTAGTTAGTGATTTACAAAAGATCCTAGACCAGCAAGGTAAGAAAGGAAAAGAAATGACTACTGGGGCCCCGGAGATGGTCCCGGAAGTCTCGTCTCCAAAATAGTGAGGCGCTCCTCCATCCGCAGCATGTATGACATCATGGTGCCCTCGCGACTCTCCATCTCAGCCACTCTAGTCCGCAACTGCTGGTTCTGCAACTCGGCTCCATGTAGTGTCGTCTGCAGGGTCTGCACCTGCTCCTCCACAGTAGTCACTCTAGGGTGGATCTCCCCAATGGCAGTACTGTTAGCCACCTCAATATCACTCACCGCCTCCATCCTCCTCGTCAATGCTCCATGTCTATACTCTAGGTTATCCATCTGGGTACATAAGTCATCGATTACTTGAGGCTGCGTAGCAACTCCAGGTGCCATGATAGCAAGCGGGTGTCCCACAGGCGTAGCCGTTGATGGACCTCCAACCTCGTAGGTGCTCGAAACGGTCACAGTAGCCCTCAGGGGCATCACTAGGGCCATCAGCCACTCGTCATCCTCCTCCTAACCATCATCATCATCCATTTCCTCCTTGTCAAACTTCGGGTCTACCATCGGCTCGTCTATCTCTCCTCCTAGTGGTACATCCCACTCTATCCATCCATTATTATTATTTGGTGCAGCCTCTGCAGCTAGTGCGAACTCATTATGGTCAAGGGGTAGATTTTCCATGATAATCTGCGTCGTATAAATATCTCGTATTAGTATTAAATAATTACATAATTAACATTTATATTCAAATAAATGAAAATTTCATAATATAACATATATATTTTTCCATATATATATATATATATATATATATATAACAATATATTTATATTTTTATTTATATATTATATATATATATCGATTAAGAAATCCTCTCATTCTTTTCCATCAGTAATTCAGAGATTTGCTTGTACTGTTATAGTTAAAAGATTTCAAAAATTCTTTCGTTTATTTTTTTTGAAAATCTTTTGTTCTCTATAACTTAAGCTCTGACACCAATCTGTAACACCCTCATTTTTATATATCTCAGCGGAAGGGTCATTTGGGGTGCTACGTCTTAATACAATAACTCAAGCATAGAAAACGACTCGAAAAGAGACGTTTTCAATATTAACCATTCAAATAAATGTTTTCACAACATAGGTCCCAATGTTTTTCATAATCTAATACCTCATTTTTAAATATTTTTCTTTCGGATATGATTTTCTTCTAAATGGGCTTCAAAATATTTATTTCATGAGCTTGTATCTTGTGCTATTGTATTATGAAGTAACGCCCCCTGACATATTTCCGATGCGACACATTTTTGGGGGTGTTACAGTGAATCCATAGAGTTTATATATATATAATAAATTCCGAACACAAGTATCATTTCTCAAAATCATCAAGACATAACGATGTGTATCAGACAAAGTTATAGGGGGATTATTATAAGCCTCATGACATTGAACGTTACCATATAATAAAAATGCCCACTATACACCCTCGCTATGAGTGCATATTACTCTCTATACAACGCATCTGTAGTGTCATTTTCCCGACACATGACGATAGCCAGTCGTCACGGATTGGAGGTGGCAACCTCCAAATAGTACTATTTCATGTATAAGCGTCTACCATTACCCGGTAGTTAACAATTCATGATTTCCGCGGGTCTTTTATCTAGCGAGTTAAGCTAACTTATAATAATCAAGACTACTAGCATACATTCGGGTCCCTTGTGTTCTATTTTTAAAAACAAGCATGTTATCCCCCTCGCGGGTTTATAAAACAATTAAAGTATTAAAATGCGAGGCTATGAACTCACCTTGCTCAATAATCGACGATCAATCAATGAAGACTATCACGATAATCCATAAACGCGATCACGACCTATAATTAGAGTCGCTCGATTACTATACCGAAAAGTACGATCGACGATGCGTACATCGTATCAACAAAATCATATATAGATAATATATGTATTCATACATGTGATGAGAAATCCACTTGCGTCTTAGATCCTAAAACCTTACAATATTAGGTTACGATCGTTCTTTTATAATTTACTCGAAGACTTTCTATTTTAAAAACAACCGACAAGTTTAGTATCAACCCGTTGACTTTTAAAAGTCAACGCTAGACTTTATTTGACTTTGACTTTATGTTTGTTTATTTTATCAAATCTGACCCGCTCCAAACGACCCGTTATATCACGTTTTCACGATTCGAACAAAGAAGAAATTTTATGCTAAACGATATTCCGGACAACTTTTTAGTTTTAGACGAGACCCGAAACTCGACAAAAAATGACCAAAATGCCCCTGCAATAATTTGCTGTAGCTTTGACATTTTTAATAAAAACGCAGACTTTGACCATCAGTTTTGACCCGCTATATCGCATTTTCGTGACTTTGACCAAAAAGAGATTTTATTTAAAACGTCATTCCGAGCAACTTTCGTGTTTCGCCGGAAGGCCGAAACGGACTCGAAAGTGCTCAAAACGTCAAATTACCAAAGCTGTCAGATTTAATATATATATTAAAATGACTTATTTTTCTATTAAAGTGTATATATCGATTTAGCTCTAGTTTCTTCGTTATTGGGAGTTAGAAGTCACATTTTATATCAAAACGTCCGTCTAGGAAAGCTTTATTATATTTCATAAACAAAAATCCATCTTTTCAAAATCTCGGACCCCGAAACATAGGTACTGTTTTCTGGTCAAAATGACCCGATACAAAATGCGTTAAAACTTGTTTTCGACCCAAAAACTCATCAAAAATACATCCGATATACCTTATAGTTTCATACTAATCCTACTTTATAATCAATAACATATTATACAAAACGCCGCAAGTTTCAATGGATTTCATCACATATAATCGAATCGATAAAATAAACGAAACAATCGAAATAAACAAAAAGAGGGCTCACTATGCTTTATGGGGCAAAGTCGGAAAGTAAAATGCGCTCGTCTCGTTTCCTTGGGTCCTAGCCGCGGCTCAACCCACTCGAACCAAACCAAAATCTCTTTTTTTCCATCAAATCTTTTCCAAAACTCTTACCCACGAGTTTCTAAACCATCTCATACACCAAAAATCTTCTTATTTTAATATAATCCAAACATGCATTAAATGATACGGATTCGTATACGAGTGGGTAAAAACGGCAAACCTAGGCGTAACCCTAGCTGCAATCGTTCTTGGCCAACCAAGTATGATCGTCGGTGTTGTTCTCCGGCCAACCGAATGAACAAGAAACAAAGTTTGTTTCGAAAAGAACTTCTTTTATTCAACTGTGTTTTTTCAACCAGGGAATACAACCCTTTAAATAGGAAAAGATGCAAACAAAAATAGAAACAGAATTCTAAAAAAAGGAAACGATAACAATCAAATAAAAGACTGAAATAAATAACTTGGATAGGAAGTTTTGGGTTGGATTGGATCTTCAAAACATTCAGCCGACCCTAGCCACTTTCAGTGGGCCCGGCTTGGGTTGGGCTAAGTGGGCTTCCTCCTTGATCCGTATCATTAAACCTTTATGCATGTGCCATTTTCCTTTATGGATGATCATAAAATCATTGCCTAAACATTATTTGATAGTTGGATGATCAAATAAAGTAAGGGTGTGGGGGTTTACGTTCGAACGAGCCCAAAGAAGGAAAAAGAGCAAAAAACAACTTGTCTCACTAGTCTTTCTTGATTTAATCCATCTTTTGATTGATGTTTAAGATATTTCAAGTGTTGGAATATTTTTATCCTTGACTATTGTTGGTGTGGTTGTTCGTCCGGATCCAAAAAGCAAAAGAGGGGAGAAGACTTTTTGCAACTAGGTGTTGTGTGTGTGTAAGAGAGTTAGAACCTAGGAAATGTACTTATAATCATTATTGCTTGGAAAAATCAAATGTTGGTGTGTTGAGGTTTCCATAGCACCGGCTATAAGGGCTAGGCCATGCATGATTATAGTATATTTTATATATATTTATATATATTTATATATTATATAATATCTATTAATATATTATTTTTATTTATATATTTCATTTTTTTTGTTCATTCTACTTAAATCATGTAACCATTTAATTTAAATGTTAACTTGACACAAAGTAAATAAAGTGTATACGTTAAAAGCGAGTTTGGCTCGAACAAGGAACAAAGACGACACGGTTCGCAAAATAATAATTACGATCACAAAAATAATAGCGAAACGCGTCGTAAATTTTTACGTTGCTCGAAAAGATTAACGAATGCGCGGTCAGACGGTGACTCGCGAAATGTCAAAAATAAATATTTTAAATTTTCGTCCACAATAAAATACAAAATAAGTAATGACGACAAATAAATTTTAAATGTCAACTTTTGCTTACGAAAACTCATAAAATAATATTAATGACGTCGAACTCGCGATCGTCATATGTGTCGTGGAACTTAGGTTGTTACAAAATCACTTAACATTCAAGATGTCAAGACTAATTTGTTTTGAGAGTTTGGCAAATTCACTTCTCATGATGCAGAGTCAATGGAGTCATACTACTCTAGATTTTACAAGATGATAAATGAAATGATAAGAAACAACTTGACAGTTGCTACGATGCAAGTCAATGTTCAGTTTCTTCAACAACTTCAACCGAAATGGTCAAGATTTGTGACAATTGTCAAACAAAATCATGACTTGGACACAGTCTCATATCACAAGCTCTTTGACGTTCTAAAACAGTATCAAAAGGAAGTTAATGAAATCCGTGATGAGAGAATAGCCAAGAACGCAAACCTATTAGTACTTGTTGCTACTGCTTAACAATATCCAGATCCTTATTATCAAGCACCAAAATCTTACATATCATATGCACCACCATCAAAACAATCATCTTCCACCAGATCTAATGCATCTACCAAATATAAAGGCAAAGAGATAGCCAAACCAATCACACCTCCATCTGAGTTAACTTCTGAAGAAGATAGTGATCCAGAACAAGCTTAGAGAGATAAGGATATGCAGAAAAACTTGGCACTCATTGCAAAGTACTTCAAAAAGATCTACAAACCTACTAACAACAACCTTAAAACTTCTTCAAACTCCATAAACAAGAATGTGGATACTTCTCCAAGGTACAAGAATGATAATCAGACTGGGCAGTTTGGGAATCAGAGAACAGTGACTGTTGCTGGGGCTAGGGAGACTGTAGGCAGTCAGGTAGTGCAGCAGACTAGGATACAATGTTTCGATTGCAAGGATTTTGTCATTTTACTAAGGAATACAGGAAACCAAAAAGGGTAAAAGACTACACGTATCACAAGGAAAAGATGTTGCTATGCAAACAAGCTGAGAAAGGTGTTCCATTACAAGCAGAGCAAGCTGATTGGCTAGAGGACACGGATGAAGAGATAGAAGAACAAGAATTGGAAGCACATTACAACTATATGGCAAAGATTCAAGAGGTTCCTATTGCAAACTTAGGAACTGATACTGAGCCATTAGAACAGGTACAATACGATATTGAATATAATTTGTTTGCCAATGAGAGACAACATTTCGAGCAACCTGAATCCATTAATAACACATGTGTAGTGGAAAAGGTTGATAGTAATGTCATTCCTAATTCACTGGATATGTGTAATAATGATATTTAGACTGACCAAAATGCTAAATAATGTGATGATGAGCGTGTTGAGCTTCTAATTTAATTGCAAATTTAACACTTGATACTGATGAGAACAAAATGATTTTGAAGCAATTAAAGAAAGTAAACGCATCATTGACTCAAGAATTAAAAGAGTGCAAATCCAATCTTGAGGATTCTAATACTACTCGGGATAGTTGCCTAATTACATTTCAAAGTAAACAGACTGAGCTTGAGACGTACATGACCTTAAATGACCATATAGTTGATTATGAAAAACTTGAACATAAGTTAAATGAAACTCTAGGACTATTAGCTCAAAAAGAAATTAACATAAAACAAGGTTTAAAACTTAAAGCCTATAAAATTTTAGTTGTCAAAGAGAAACACGATGAGGTAGTCAAACTGAGTTTTTTAATAAAGTCACATTACGAAGGTCTGGTCAAAGAGAAAACCGAGGTAATAATGGATTTGAAACTTAAGGAAGAAAAAGACATTAACAAAATGATTTCAATGGAAAAGCAATTAAAGTTTTTGAATGAAATTGTTTATAAAAGGAATCAATCAATTCAAACCATTCATATGTTAGCTCCTAAAGGCCCAACATTCAATGGTAGACCAACCTTTACAAATCCAATGCACCTCAAGAAAGCTCAATATGAAAAGCCATGTTTGTATGAGATTCCATATGACACATCTGATCCTACAAACAGATTCGTCCCTGATAGGGAAGTGACCTTGACTCTTGAAAAAGAGAGTAGATCAAAATTGAATAAAGACTTAGTGAAACCTTATGATTACACAAAGCAAAATAGTCTTTATGAAAATTTTAAACCAGCGTCATAGGAATATCATGATCAGTTGGCACATGCAAATTAAGTAAGAAAGAAAATGTGGAGAAAATCTTTTGTTAAATCTAAACCAAAAATTTTCAAAAACATCAGTTTCTTACCTACTTCAAAGTCAATTAGTAAAAGTAAACAAGCTTATAATGTAATGACGAATAACATAAATCATTTCAGAGAACTTGTTGATCAAGCTTGGGAAAAACATTCTCATGATCATTTTCGTGCACCAACTACTCATAATATGGAAATCCTAATTAAAACATGTTTAATGCCTCTTGCCCTAAAGACACAGAATGATAGTTTCAAATTTGTTCATGAACTTAAACAAGAAATGCATGCTGATTTAAAGTATGTTGAATCCTTTGAAAAAGAAATTGACGAACTTGAATCTGACAAAGAAGAATTTTCAAACATGTATGATATACTTCTGCAAGAGTGTGTATCTAATGATGTTATGTGTTCTTATTTGCATTCTTTATCTGATTTAGATGCTCACACTGAATTGCAATGCTTGTATCTTCATAAAGTCAAAGAATGTGACTGTCTTGCACAAAAGCTTTCTAAACAAACAAAAATTGTTCGTAAAGAAGTTTATAATGAGATTTCATGAAGTTTTGCTAAATTCAAAAAACACTCGATTTCTCTTGAACTTGCTTTACAACAATGTCAATAACAACTGAAAAATGACACAGTTTGCAAAGAAAAAGCGTCAAATGTATTTCTAAAAGAACGTGAACAATATTTTGAAATACAAGATCTAAAAGCTCAATTGCAAGACAAAAACATTGCCATAAGTTTTTTAAAGAAACTCATTGGGAAATGCAAAGGAAAGTGTGTGGAAACTAAGTTTGATAAACCATCTGTTATTCGACAACCAAATGCTCAATGGATTCCAAAACCATCAGTTTTTGGCTAACCGACTCCTTTTTCAAACTCTCTTAAGAGGAAAAATTTTCCAAAGACAAAGTCGGTTCCCAAAACTAATGTGTCAGAGAGTTTATCAAAACCAGTCACTACACATATTTTGCCTCAAACAGCAAGACAATCTGTAAGAAACACAAATGTGATTAAACTATGAATGTATCAAATTGACACTAGAACAACACAAACTAGAGCACCTTAGTTGCCTCAGACTTCCAAGAATACTAATCCTCGTGTGTCTACCTCTATAGGAGTATTTCACACAACGAATGTTAGCAGACCACCACTTAAGAGCACTCAAATGAAAGATAAGGTCATGCCAAACAATAGTCAAGTGAAGTTTAAGAAGACTAAATAGAAGACCACCATAGGACTTCTAGTAATTTTGATAAAATAAAGTCTGTAACGACGTGTACTAACAGTTTAAAATCCAAAACTTCGAATGTTAATGCTGTTTGTGCTACCTATGGAAAATGTGTGTTTGATTCGAATCATGATGCTTGTGTTTCTAAATTTATCCATAACGTGAATGCTAGAACTAAGAAGTCTAAAGTAGTTCCTATTAGTACTAGAAAACCCAAAAGTCAAGCGAATAAATCTGTTGCAACACCCCCTAAGAAAATAATTGCATCAAAATCCACTATCTAGAAATCCAAGAGTTACTATAGGATGCTTTATGAGAAAACTAATAAGGCATGTAAATGATGGATAACACAACAATGCCCATCAAGATCTAAATGGGTTCCTAAGACAAAAATGAAATGGGTACCTAAAGTTAGGAAAGAAGATGTGAACACAAGTATTAGTCCAACCATAGATTATGCATCTAGGATAACTAATGTCTTGAAACTCACAAATACTTTAGGATCTAATTTGTCAAGTGTTCCATCGTTCTCTAATTCTCTTACAGATTGTTTAACTCATCCTATTCATTGTTGAATCTGGATGCATAAAGCATATGACGGGCAATCTAAAGCTACTGTGCAATTTTGTTGAAAAATATATGGGTACCATTCATATTGGCAATGATCAGTCTGTTCTAATTCTTGGTTATGGAGATTTGGTTCAAGGAAATATCACGATCAACATGGTTTATTATGTCAAAGGCCTCAATCATAATCTCTTCTTGGTTGGTCAATTTTATGATGCGGATTTGGAGGTTGCTTTCTGGAGATCTACTTGTTTTGTTAGAAATCTTCATAGAAACGATTTACTCATCGGTAATCGTGGATTTGATCTCTATACAATTTCTCCTCAAGAAACCACCTCATCAACTCTAATCTGTTTCATGGCTAAAGCCTCACCAACTCAAGCATGGTTATGGCATCGAAGACTTTCTCATATTAACTTCGACTACATCAACTTGATTTCAAAGAAGGATATCGTGATTGGTTTACCTAAGTTGAAATATGTCAAGGATCAACTATGTTCTTCTTGTGAAGTGAGTAAAGCAAAAAGAAGTTCATTCTAGACAAATGTTGTTCCAAGTTTAAAAGGACGGCTAAATTTGCTTCATATGGACTTATGTGATCCTATGCGTGTTGAAAGCATCAATGGCAAGAAGTACATTCTGGTAATTATTGACGACTACTCTAGATATACTTAGACTCTATTTCTATGATCCAAGGATAAAACACCAGAAGTTCTAAAATATTCTCTCAAGATGATTTAATGCAATATTCAAGCTCAAGTGATTTCTGTTCGAACTGACAGAGGCACATAGTTCTTAAACAAGACACTTCATGCATACTTCAAAGAGCATCAAACTTCCACTCCTTGAACACCTAAACAGAACGGCGTTGTCGAAAGATGAAACCATAGTCTGGTTAAGGTTGGTCGAACGATGCTTTAGCTTCTAAACTTCCTTTATTCTTTTAGGATGAAGCTATTGCAACCGCATGCTATACTCAAAATAGATAAATTATAATCCTGACACATGAGAAAGCTGCGTATCACATCATCAATTACAGGAAACCTTCAATCAGACACCTTCACATCTTTGGTTGCACCTATTACTTAACCTGAAATTAAAACTTGCTAGTCTGGGACAATGGTACAACTTCTTAGCTTGTTTTGGCTCAAGTACATTCTTGGTCCGATGTGATAAGTGGAAGTCTTTATACACCTTTTGGTTTCCTGCATATCCTTAGCAAATGACTAATTCCTTGCAATTATACACTAGTATTCTCTATTGGGTTGGCAGGATCTAATGACTGCCTAACAGTCTCCCTACCCTAGCAACAAGACACACTTTGCCTGCTGAGTTCCAAACTGCCTTTCTGATATCTCATTCTTGATATCTCTTGAGGCCTCGCGATACACTTTCTTACGTTTGAATGAAATATACATAAAAGCAAAAATAAATTTAAAAAGTAAAAAAAGAACGTGAACAATACCTTTAAAATACAAGAATTGAAGCTCCATTGCAAGACAAGAATATTGCCATAAGGAGTTAAAGAAACTCATTGAAATGCAAAGGAAATTTTAGAAACTAGTTTTGATAAACCCTTCTATTGGTTTCGAATAACCAATGCTCAAAGATCCAAAACCATCAGTTTTAGGCAAACCGACTCCTTTTTCAGACTCTCTTGAGAGGAAAAGCTTTTTAAAGACAAAGTCGGTTCCCAAAACTAATATGTTAGAGGGTTTACACAGATTTGCCTCAAACAGCAAGGCAAGCTGTAAGAAACACAAATGTGATTAAACTAGGAATGTATCAAATTGACACAAGGCCAATACAAACTAGAGCACCACAGTTGCCTCAAACTTCTAGGAATATTGATCCTCGCGTGTCTACCACTACAGGAGTAATTCACAGAACTAATGTTAGCATACCACAACTTAGGAGCACTCAAATGAAAGATAAGGTTGTGCCAAAAAATAGTCAAGTGAAGTTTAAGAAGACTGAAGTAGAAGACCACCATAGGATTTTTAGTAATTCTAATGAAACAAAGTCTGTAACTGCGTGTAATAATAATTTAAAATCCAGAACTTCGAATGTTAATGCTGTTTGTGCTACTTGTGAAAAATGTATGTTTAATTCGAATCATGACGCTTGTGTTTCTAAATTCATAAATGACGTGAATGCTAGAACTAATAAGCCTAAAGTAGTGCTTATTAGTACTAAAAAACCTAAAAGTCAAGCGAACAAATCTGTTGCAATACCACGTAAGAAAACAGTTGCATCAGACTCCACTATCCAGAAATCTAAGAGTTACTTTTGGATGCTGTATGAGAACACAAATAAGGCATGGAAATGGTGGATAGAAAAATAATATCCCTCAGCATATAACTAGAAGCCTAAGACAAAAATGATTTGGGTACCTAAAATTAAGAATGAAAATGTGAAAAAGAGAGCTAGTTTTGCTATAGATAATGCATCTAGGATAACTAATGTCTTGAAAAACACAAATACTTTAGGATCCACTTGTTAAATGGTTCCATCATCTCTAATTCTCTTGTAATTGTTCAACTCATCCATATTCATTGTGACATGCATGGATCACCAAGCATATGACGGGCAGTCTAAAGCTGTTGTGGCAATTTGTGAACAATATATAGAGTACCGTTAATTTTGGAAATGATCAATTGCTCCAATTCTTGAATATGGAGATTTGGTTCAAGAAATATCACGATCAACATGGTTTTATTAGGGGGGGGGGGGGGGGGGGGGGGGGGTTCAAATGCGCCTCCGATCACAAGCTTCATCTAGCACAGTTATTGACAATAGGGATTGGAGAGCCAGTGCATTTTGAGTGTGTTGGCTTATTTGAGATGTGAAATCTACTTGTTTTGATTGTTAGAGAATTCTTCAGGGGAAAGATGATTTACTAACTGGGATCAATCGTGGATCTGATATTATGATACGCAATATATTGATATATTCGCAGGAACGACACTTTAGGCCATCAACTCGCGACGCGCTCTGGTTATGATAGCGATGTTGTCTAGACTAGCCTCACCAACTCAATCTCTTTGATTTATGAGCATCGATAGAATTGGCACACTTTTCAGCAGGTCTTAACTTCGACTCACAATCAAACGTTGCACAGGCTAGTATTGCAAAGATAGCAAGTCTCATAACTCCGTGATCAATGGCACATGTAACAATGTATCAATAGACTACAATCTGTAAAGCAGTGAGGAGAGTCGCAGGAGTGAGGCAACTCACTCTCTGTGTGCTGTGACTAGTCGCTCGAAGTTAGGAATTGGTGGAGTAAAGCAAAAAAGTAAGTTCATTTAAGACAAAGGTTGTTCCAAGGGGGATGAGCTGAGCAGTGTGTAAGGCTAGAGATTTGCTTATCATAGTGGACTTATGTGGTCCTATGTGTGTTGAAAGCATCAATGGGAAGAAATACATTTTCTTAATTATTGATGACTACTCCAGATATACTTGGACTCTATTTCTAAGATCCAAGGATGAAACACAGATAGATCGTACGAAATATGATTTTCCAGATGATTACAACGTCAATAGGGCATCAAAGCTCAAGTGATAGTCGAGTTGATTCATGTCTGATAGAGGCACGGAGTTCTTAAACAAGACACTCCATGCATATTTCAAAGAAGAAGGAATTGAGCATCAAACATCTACTCCTCGAACACCTAAACAGAACGGCATTGTCAAAAGACGAAACCATACTTTGGTTGAGGTTGCTCGAAGGATGCTTTCAGCTTCTAAACTTCCTTTGTTCTTTTGGGCTGAAGTAATTGCAACCGCATGCTATACTCAAAATAGATCAATCGTAATCCCGACACATGAGACGACTGCATACCACATCATTAATGATAGGAAACCTTCCATTCAAAACCTTCACATCTTTGGTTGCACTTGTTACTTAACCAGAGATGGTGAAAATCTTGACAAGATGAAAGAAAAAGGGGATCCGTGCATTCTGGTGGGATACTCAACTCAGTCTAAGGGGTATAGAGTTTACAACAAGAGAACACGATTGATAGTTGAATCCATACATATTAAGTTTGATGAAATCAAAGAGATGTCTAAGATATCTATTGATAATAACACTTCAGGCCTCGTTCTCCAATAACAAAAGGCGTCAGATTATGACAACTCTGGCCTTGTGCCCTAACTACAAAATGTTTCTCACTCAACAGATACAACAGATCCATCAAAACAAGAGTTGGATCTTCTATTCGGTCCGTTATACGATGAATTTTTCACTGCATGTACTTTAAGTGCCAACAAGTCTTCTTCTCCCACCAATAATTCTACTCAACAAGACACACAACCTACATAGAATATTCACCATTTAACAGAACCAATAATTCCAACTACAACTGTTCATGCTAAGCAAAACAACAATCATCAAGCAGCAGATACACAGTTCTAACAAGATGAATTTATCAATCCTTTCTATACACCGGTACAAAGAAGTTGCTAGTCTTCCTCACGCAATATTGATAATTCAAATATGCATACCTTCTATCAACCACACAATTCCGAATACCGATGGACCAAAGATCACCCGCTAGAACAAGTTCATGGAAATCCATCCAAGCCAGTGCAACAAGCTGATAACTTTCAACATACCTGAAATGTGTATCTTCCACGCTCACCGTGATACCGCTAACCGAAAAACATTAGGAGGAAATGGCAGAGTCGCATGGGTTGAGGCAATGTAGGATGAACTTCATAGTTTGACAACTACAAGTCTGGGAACTCGACGACAAATAGTTTTGTCAAGACAGTCCCATCAAGCTATAGTAGTAATGGAAGGAATAAAAAGAGGATGAAGATCAAACTGCAATTACACATAAGGCATGACTTTTATCTAAGGTTTTATGCTAAAGGAAGAGGTATTGATTTTGAGGAATCATTTGCTCCAGTTGCTCGCTTGGAAGCTGTTTGGATTTTCGTCGCATATGCTGCACACAAGTCTTTTCCAATTTATCAAATTGGTACGTTGAGAAAACGACATTTCCCCTAAATGGTTCTCTAAAGGAGGAGGTTTATGTTGCACAACCAGATGGGTTCGTTGATCCTGATCATCCAAAAAAAGTTTACCGTCTAAGGAAAGCTCTATATGGATTGAAGCAAGCTCCAAGAGCCTGGTATGATGAACTCTTAAATTTCTTGATGTCCAAAGGTTTTACTAAAGGTACCATTGACCCTACTCTATTTACGATAAGATACGGGGAGGACATTCTACTTGTGCAAATTTACGTCGATGACATTATTTTCGGGTCTACAAACCCAAAATTTTCTAAAAGATTTGAAAAATTAATGCACAGTAGATTTGAGATGTCCTTAATGGGGGAAATGAAATTCTTTTTAGGACTTCAGATCCACCAATCCCCACGAGGTATCTTTATCAACCAGGCCAAGTACGCTTTAGAAATACTTAAAAAACATGGTATGGATAAATGTGATAGCGTTGGTACACCAATGGCTACTAAACCTAAACTGGATGCAGACTTGAGTGGAAAACTCGTAGACCAAACTGACTATCGTAGTAAAATCGGGTCACTCATGTATCTGACATCTAGTAGACCAGACATAGTGCAAGCAGTATGTTATTGTGCACGTTATCAAGCAAGACCGACTAAAAAACACCTCAAAGAGGTTAAAAGGATCTTCATACCTTAAAGTGAACCATAACAGGGACTCTGGTATCCGAAGGTTTCTGGATTTGAACTAAAAGCATTTTCAGATGCTGACCATGCCGGATGTCTTAATACTCGCAAAAGCACTTCTGGTGGAATACAATTCCTAGGTGATAAGTTAGTCAGCTGGATGTCAAAGAAGCATGACTACACTGCCATGTCATCAGCAAAAGCAGAGTATGTGGCGTTATCTACAAGTTGTGCTCAAGTAATGTGGATGAGGACAAAACTTAGGGATTATGGCTTCAACTACAACAAAATACCATTGTATTACGACTATCAATCAGCCATAGCAATCTCATGCAACCCTATGCAGCACTCTCGTACCAAGCACATCTATACTCGATACCATTTTATCAAGGAACATGTTAACAAGTAATATAAAGAACTGTAATTTTGTCAGAACTGAATACCAATTAGCTGACATGTTTACTAAAGCCTTACCTAAAGATAGGTTTTAGTATCTTGTCAGACGAATTGGTATGAGATGTTTGACTCCAGCAGAACTAGAGGTTCTAACAAATGAATCTGCTTGATATATTATTCAAACATCAATTTGTAAATATTTCTGACAAAAGCAAAATACAAAAATATAAAACCTATAAAAACAAATACAAAAATATAAAATTTCATAAAGAAAATACAAAATCAAAAAATCAAAAATTCCAAAAAGAAACTTCTCGACATGTCTCTTGGAATTGATAACATTTACGTAACTAGAAATGTCGATTAATATTGACACGGGTATGTAAATGAAGTTCGAGCAAGAGTTTCAAATGCTTTCAAAACTTGTCATTTCTTATTTTTCTTTATGGCTTATGTGCAAATATCAGTACATAACCCGGACTTCAAAGAAAGGAACGTTTATCTATAAAGATAACTTATCCTAACAACGAGAAAATCAAATTTTCTCAGTCTTGAGCTGTTCCTACAAGACATTCAAAGTTTTGAGCTCAAGAAAAAGGAAAGTGTACGCATAAGTGCACTTACCCTTAGAGTTGGAAAAGAATTCTTCTAACATGTGGTTTTTCAAAGAGTTGAACATGATTTTTCAAGAATTTCTCAATGACAATTCAAAATCTTTCAAAATTGAGTGTTCAACACTCCATCCCTCACAGTGTTTCAAAATACGACAATATTACAATTGGTTCTATTTTTAAGGGGGGGTTTTTTGAAAAATAAAGTTTTAATGTTTTTGGATACATCATAACATGACAATTTTTATGTATTCAAAATGTTATAAAGAGTCACCTAATAACAACACAGTAATATTCATAACAACTCAATAGAATAATTGTTATAAGATGACCTAGTGTCTGAGCATAATTTTTTAAGAATTCTTCAATGTCAAATCATAATATTTTAAAATTGTGTGCTCAACACTGCCTCAACCTTAATTTTATATTCATTTTATAACTTGGTATAATTTTTTTGTGTCGAACATATGTAAAATTAAGGGGGAGCAAGACAAAAAGTTCCACATAATTTATGCTGATAATATTTTCTCCCCACGGAATTTTTATGACAAATTTTAATCACCTGGTATTTCAAAGACTAACTGCATTAGTATTTAAAATAAGGGGAGAAATGTAATTAAAATGTGATCTTGAAAATAATAAGTGATCTAAACGACTCAAAGTGCTTTATAATCTTTAGAAAATGTTTTATGGTTACGATCTTATACCTAACATCTTAATTCACGACGATTCTGAAGTAATAAGGTGGTTAGGTTAGGTATTAGTCCTATGATCCAACCAAAACCGGAAGGATCTACCTAAGGACACTCCATAGCTAGAAGTAGCAGTCCTTAGGTATGATTGGAGATGAATGAGTATAATGGAATAATGCCGACTAAGATTGAGCTAACACTAGAACAATCACAACAAGGTGTTAGTAATGACGTCTTAGTAAGCATTGAAGGGGTTGAAGAATGAAAAAGAAATATATGGATAAAGGGTGAAAACATAGCAGCCCTCCATACACTTAAGGCAGAAACCGGGTCAATACATAATCTATCAGTTTTTCACAAAGATGAATTCTGATATTAAAGACAAGACATCATGGACCTAGTGATGCACTGCACAACCCTTCCCAGCTATTCAAGTTTCTCTCAACAGATACTTGTCTCATTTGTCACGGAGATACACACAAATTCTATTGACTTTCTTACTCCGAGTTAGTTAATATTGAATAGGTGGCAGTCTGATCCAGCCTCCGAGTACTAAAACCAAAATGCACTAATCGAGTCTAGAGCCAAGAGATCAATAAATAAATCTCATCAGGACACATACCATGACAAACACTTGTTGAACACCATTAAGTTCACAAGCTGTTAACAAGAGTCCTACGCATTATCCTTGTGATTTTACCAGAACATTCAGAGTGATACTCTTTAATATTCACAATGACGAATGGAAATCCTTCCAGAGTCAACCTCAAACAGCTATACGGTAGGTGACTTATGAGATTGTATATGAATCAAGCTTGTGTCAACTGGATATCAATTTTGGTCCAGTAAATGAATTGACAACTCAACCAGAAAGATAGTAACTATTTTATTCACGCATATCGTGCTATCTGCTTTGAGACGTTTCGGTATTGAGAATAAGAAAGTACAATGAATCTAATGCATATGCGCTAGAGGATCTAACACTTTGAGCTGGAAACCCTGTCAAGTAGGTTCTTCCAAATTGAACCTACCTTATCACAGGTACAATATTTATACTGTAAAATGGTACTCACAAAACTAGAGGATAATGTAACCAAACCGTGACGAATGACAAAGTCATATTCATCCATATCTGTTTATCATTAACCCTAAAATGCAGGTACTGACGACGATGTTACAACCTCATTCCAGCAGAGTCAGATTCATTACCACATGCTCATACTCAAGCTACAAAGACATACTATAAGCATTAAGATTCAAGTATCAAGAAAGCTCAAGTATTAAAGATAAAGACTTCCGCAAACTCTGATATTCCAGATCTTCTTTTAAGATATCAAGTCTATCAAGGGAGATTGTTAGCAAGCTTTCAAGCTGATGCAAAGTATGAGCATGTCAGTCAATACAAAGACAAAGATCGCAAGATGACAAAGACGATAAAGACAAACAAGGAAAAGATTTAAAGATCTCAGAACAAAAGGCAAAGTTGAAAGATAATGACAAAGGATTAAGATCAAAGATCACAAAGCATGAAGGAACAAGCCTACAACATGATAAATACCAAAGATTCAAGAACTCAACGACAAAGCAATCTTAACAAGTCCAAGGAATCAAGATTCAAGATCTTACCTCAGCAATTCGAATACCACACATTAGGTGAGATTGTTAGCCTCAAATATGTCTGTGAACAAGGAAGCTCAGAATCTGCAGGATACCTCCATAAGGAAACCTTGCTTCGGGGGAAATTGTTAGCCTCAAAATATTGAGTCGGATAAGGAAGCTCGGTTACTAATCATGGAAGCTCGGTCTTTAGATAATATCAGTTGTAATAGGCTAGAAAGGGTAAACAAGCTTGTTAGTTAATCTAATATTGTATTAGTTTCAGGTTTAAGCCCAATGTAATCCCAAGCCTGGCCCATGATCTAATACCCACGGCCCAACAAGGCTATTAGAGCCGGCCTAGGTTAGGGTATAAATACCCCTTCTCCACACATGGAGAAGGGTTGGTTGTTTATTTGTAAGGTTTCATACTTGTTTCAATCCACCACTCTTTATTTTTCTCTCTACTTTCTCTCTCTAGTTTCTCTCTCTAAAGTTCTTTTTTTCTTATCTTTGATTCTTACCATGGTGAAGTGAAGTGATTATTACGGGTTCTTACATTTGCTGCACAACCCGTGCTTTCTATAAAATAAGTTTACGTGTCAATGCATTTATTTTGATAAATAAGAGAAATCTTATTTTTGGTGGAAAAGTTGTTTATTTCAGGAAAAATCAGTATTTTACAGGAAACTGCAAAGCTTTAAAAAGATAATTTCTATCACTCAAACAACGACTACAACTCTTTAAATCAAAAACGGGTCATTGTTTGAGGGGGAGAAAAAATGCTCAAAATAATCTTTTTAATCGGTCTTTCAAAAACAAGAAACAAACGGATAAAGTTTTAAAAAATGACGGATTATTGTTTGAAGGGGAGTTAACTTATTAACTTAATGGGCATTAGATGTCATTTGTTAAATCTTTAGGGGCTTATATGAAAAATATGTGTTACCTAATTTAGGCTTAAGACTACAAGGACTTGGAGTGCTAATTACCTATAGTTATATATGCCTTAGGAAAAGTGTAACATGCATTTAAAAGAAGATAGAAAGTCGAGGGGTAAATTCTGCCAAAACATCAAACATATACACTAAAACAACAAGGATGTATGGTTTGCTTATTCAAACAGAACGCACTCCTTGATCTTCTTTTAAGCAAAATGCAACACCCCTAAATCTAATAATCAAGTTCGTGTATTCCTATCAAAAGGTAATGATTCATACATGTTTATTAACATTAAACAACACTAGGATTAAAAGGAATTAACCTCAAACACTCTAAATCAATCGAAATTGCTTAATTGGGAGCTAGGGTTCTTGATTTTTAAAAGTGTTTAAAATCTTAAATTGATAGAGGGGTTTTACTCTCCTTAGGGTCCTAATGCATGGGTCAATGCCCATTTGTAATGAATCTTGTCCATGAAGTCACTAGGATGATTTTTAGGTGTGTTTTTTGTTCAAAAATCCCAATGGGTTTGTGTTATTAAGTGTTTAGGAATGTAGTGTGATGTGTTTAAAACACTCTTGGATTTTATCTTGATTCAAATTCGTCCCTAGTTCATGTTTACATGATCCGTTGGGTGTTCTTGGGTTGCAAAATTTGATTGTTTGTTGTTCTTGAATGATTTCCATGATTGTTGTGATAGATTGATAGTATAATGCGTGTTTGATTGTTGGTTGAAGAAAAATTCATAATTATGTGCGGTTTGATGTGTTCTTGACCCTAGAGGTGTGGTTTGACTTTGGTCTAATTATGCCATTTGCCCTCAAACATGCGGTTTGACCATGGTCAAAGTACGCATTTTTTCACCAAAGTGTATTTTGACTTCAGTCAACTTATGCCATTTGTCCTAAGTCTTGCTCAAATTATGCCATTTGACCATAAAACTTGCATTTTGACCTTAGTCAACTTATGTAGTTTGACTTGGTCAATTTATGACATTTGACCACAAAACTTGCAGTTTGACCTTAGTCAACTCATGCAGTTTGACTTTGTTAATTTATGACATTTGACCACAACTTGGTCAATTTATTCCATTTGACTTCAAAACGTGCAGTTTGGCTTAGTCAATTTATGCGCTTTGACCACAATTTCAAGTAGTTTGTCTCAGTCAAAACATGTAAATTAAATCACAAATAACTAGTTATATAACACATTCTGTTCTGAGTTATTAAAATCAAGTTAACAGTCTTAATCAAATCATGTCATAATTATGTGAATTGAATCATGTATCATTAAGTTAAAATTGATCTAATAAGTGCTTTGGACAGTTTAAATATTAATTAGACTATTTTGGCATGCATGGAATTTATTTGACTTTATGTGATATATCTGACTTTGATGATTGATAGTCTATTCTTCTTGATTTAAATTGACTTAATTGAACTTAATTATGTTTAAATCTGGTAGTTATCCTGTCAAACAGAATCTTATCAATCAGGAAATCAGTAAATCAGTTAAAAGGGAAAATTCAAACATTTATGTTCACTAACCCTTATGAATATGAATTTGTCTTGAAATTTCTTATAAACAGATACAACGACTGAATCACTTGATGAGCAACTACAACAACATAAGGTACAAGATGCTACACTAGTTCTAATAAAAGACCAAGCTCAGATCCCAATGAACAACCTCATGATCGCTTTGGAAAAGATTCAACCAGATGTGATTTTCAATGTATGCCTGGAAATTCTTAAGCAACAGTCCTTCTACAAGGCTTTCATTTCAAGTGCAGATGTGCTTGAGATCTACATGTAGTAGTTTTGGTACTCCATCACTCAGGAATTGTCTACCTAAAAGTTCTATTTCCAACTAGAAGATCAAGTGATTGAAGTAAATGTAGATCTACTCTGTAATGCTTTAAATATCACTCCAAAAGTCATTGATCATCCTTTTATACCTCCAGCTCCTGGAAAGGAAATCATTAGATTTATCAATAATCTTAGATGCAATACACCATTCAAAGTTCTTTCCACACTGAGAATCAATGAACTACACTAACCCTGGAGAACATTCATGACTATAATTTGCAGATGTTTAACAAGGAAGGCGAGTGGTTATGATCGTCCAAGACTTCCAATGCTTCAACTATTATAAGGAATGGCTACACGCAGCAACATTGACTTTGCTAAACTGATTTAGGAAGAATTGAAACACCAAATTGAGACTTGAAGGAACCACAAACAAAAAAAATTCTATGCCTTATCTACAATTCACAACGCTCATTGTGACATATGTGATGTCTAAAAATGATAAAATCCATAAAAGACCTCTTTCCTTTCAGCACATTATCAAGCTCGATACTCCACTTGGAAACTTAAAGTTTACAAACAAAGGTCTTAAAGACCCTGTCTTTGGAATGCCTATCCCAGAGGTGATGCTGAATGAAGACATAAAGGCTTCAGCTGATTACTTAGAGTACTTGGCTAACTCCGCAATCCCTGCACACTCAGAGGAGGTGGCTAAGTCTAAAGAGACTATACCAGCCAGAGTTACAGGCCGATGTAAAGGGTTTCTAACAAAGAATGGAGTAGAGATAGCTGTAGAGAAAGTGAGTATTCCTAAAAGGAAGAGGACTCAGATAGTGATAGAAGAAATTGGTCAATCTAAAGAAGTAGTAGCTAATGAAGCTGACTCTGAAGCAACTGATGAAGAAGAGGTAGAACCTTTAGTCAGATGTAGATCCACAAGCTTAAGCAATTGCAGAAAGACTGATCAAGCATACGAAGTTGTACAAGAACGTCTTGATCATTTTAAGAAGATAAAAGCACTATTTACACCTTCTAAAGATGCTTAACATAAGTCAGACATAAAGAAAGCACAGAATTCCAGCAAAAATGACTTCTTCATTCAACAACGGACCAAAGGCCAAGGTGAACGATCTGGTGCTATTACAGAGGTTTCTGATGAGATAGAATTTAAAAGCTCAAATGAGGAAGCCGAAATTCTACCAGAGGTTCCAGATAGGTTAAGAGATGAGTCAAGCAGTTCAAGTTTTAAATCTCAACTCACAGTTGAAGACATATCCAGTGATGATGAGGAAGTCTCTCGCAAGGGCTGATAAAATTACTAAGAATTCTAAAGAAGTTGCTGCAAATGCTGATTAAAACACTTAGAAAACTAATGAAGCTACTGAGAAAGCAGAGGATGTTGCAGAAAAAGATGATATAGTCACTGAGAATGTTAAGATGATAGAGGTTGAGAAGAATACTGATGAACAAGTGGCTGAAGAACAATTACCTGAGATACAGACTAGAGATAAAGGTCTTGAAGCTACTACTAAACTTGTAACAGAGGCATAAGCTGATGCTCCAATGTTTGTGGCTCAACCAGAAAAGCCTGAAGCACCTATTAACAGCTCTTCTCATACCTTTTCCTCTACAGAATTCACAAATCAGTTTCTTTCTGAGCATGCTAATGTTAATCTTTCTAAAATCTTAAAAGATCTGGTTGAATCTGAAGTTTAATCAATGGTGGATGTACCAGTTAAACAAGCTACTCCAGCTACACTAAGACATCCACCTATTGATATAACCATGATAATGAATCTTGATCAAGCAACAAATCTACCTTCCCAACCTCCACCTTCTCAACCTCCACCAACACAGCCAAATCGAAGCAAGACTAAGATATTCGTAAAGAAATCTTATCACCTTGATTGCCAAGCTTATGATACATCTCTTGAAAATAGAGTGTATAGACTTGAAAGAAAGGTTGTTGAAATCTCAAAGTTTGACATTCAAGCAGCTATTGACAAATCTGTTGAAGCACGTCTCAAACAGATTGAGCTACCAAAAGGCATCCCTGATTTCAAGAAAATCAAGCTGGAAAAGGCTGCCAAGCAAAACGTGCCCAAGACATCATGGAACAAAATAGCAACTGTCATTTATGATCAAAAAAGCAGGTTGTATAGAATGATGGAGGAAGTCAAGGCATTCAACAGTCACTTATCACACCAAGCTCTTTTTGATGCACTTGCAGTTTCTCTAAGTATTAATGAGGATGACATGGATAGGATATTTGGTAAATCTTGTCAAACGAAGAGAAAAAGGGATGATCATGATAAAGATCCTTCTCCTAATGCTGATAAAGATTCAAAGAAGAGGCAAAGGAAACCTGATTCCTATAAGGATGATAAAGACCAAGATGGATCTTCAAAGCACTTCTAAACTATCAAAATCCAACAAACCTGTAGATGCAGATGAGGTAATACATGATGTAGAAATAGATACTGGAGAATGTGTTGAAGATGCAGTTTGTGATTCTAGTCCTAATGCTCATGCTGTAAACAAGACCAAGTGGTTTAAGCAATCTCTCAGGCCTGCTACTCCTGAATCTCCTAACCCCGATTGGAGCAAAGACCAAAATGCTGATACAGGACTCTCACAAAACTGGTTTCCTAAAATTGAAAAAACTACAAAAGCACCGAAAGACTTTAATGATGTACTTGGATCTACCTTTGACTTCTTGAATGTCATAAAGTATCGTCTCAACAAATATACACTTACCAAAGCAGATCTCAAAGGTCCAGTCTTTGAACTTTTTAAGGGATCCTACAGAAGTTGTATCGAACTTGAATACCACTTGAGCAACGTTATTTGGCCTTTTCTGATAAGCTTGATTGGACAAATCCCGAAGGAGATAGAATTCCCCAAGATTTCAGTGAACCTCTACCTTTACTCAGTGCTCATGGTCGACAATACATTCCAGCTGAATTCTTTTTCAACCAAGATCTTGAATACTTAAGGACGGGAAACTTGGAAGAAAGGAAATACATGGCTCCACTCACAAAGACAAAATAAACAAGGTATGAGTTATATGGAATTGAGGAGATGATTCAAGGTCTATGGAGTCCATACAAAGTAGCTTATGACAAAGATGCCTCTTTCGAAATAAACCATTGGGTCCCAAACAGAAATTGTTTTACAGAGCAAGACAAGCAAAACAATCTGATCACATTGTCTACTCTTGTATGAAGATACTCAGCATTGTTAGAATCACTGTGGAAAAGTATTGTGGTTATGGTTACTTAAAGGAGATAGTTGTGAAAAAGGTAAATCAGAAGGAGTATGTGTTCAAGAAAGCTGACCTTCCAAGTCTTCATCTTAATGATATTGAAGATATGTTCCTCCTATATTACCAAAATAAATTCCACCACCTCGATGGCAAAATTCAGACAGACTTAGATGTTGCTCTTCAGTTTTTCATTCGAAGAACTGTCATCAAGAACAGAGTTGAAGATGTCTAATTAGGGGAGGAAAGTTACCAAACCAAGCTCAACCTAACCAAGCCTCAAGTTTCAGCTCCCAGTGTTGATATAACAGAACTATATACCATCTTCTGCAAACCTAGAGGTGTCACTTATGAAAACAAAAATGGCAAGAGGTGTCTAATGGGTAAAGATGAAGTGTGTAAGTTTGAAGACACAACGCTCACGAAAGTTTGATATGTAATGAGGTATAGGCTGACCAACTATGGGTTTGGTTATGACAAATGCATGCCAACAAGACCTTGGTCAGACAAAGACAAGAAACGGGCTATGTCAATGGTGAAGGTGATTGAGAAGACATTGCAAGGAAGACAGATGATCAGGATTCTGAAATGTTATATTGGTGGAAGGAATCATGAGGCAGACTACAGGCTGCTCTCGCAAACAGATTGACTATGTCAATCATTGTTTGCTCATATAAGGTCCTGTCTCATACTATCTTGTGAATATGTATAAATATGTAGTGTATGATATTAATATCTAGGCTATATATATATATATATGGGCGCGTTATATTGAGAACCAATTTTAAGCGCAGAACTTTACAGAACTCCTTTCAACCAATCAAAATTTAGCAAATATTAAGTGTTTTTATTTAATTGAAAAGGGTATATTAGTCAATCATATTTTTTATGCCAATACAATTAATGACTAATAAATGTCTTGACTTTTATTAATGAATGTTGACCGTTGACTTTATTTATACACGGCAAATATTTTTTACTTTTTTCCTATTTTTAAATAAAAAACATTTTTTAAATCACTTATTTTTCGGAATTAAAAAGAAATATATTTTTTTACACTTTTTTTAAGTTTTCAATTAATAAAATGTTTTTAAGTTTTTTAATTAAAAACGTTTTTTATTAATTCTTAAAATTTAGGAATGAAAAAATAATACTTTATTTCTTCTTTTGCATTTTTTAGTCCGTACACATGTTTTAAAACCAATAAGAATTTACTATTATTAATAGTAAAACATAATTTAACTTTTCTAAATTTTTTTAATTAAAAAACGTTTTTAAAATCATTTAATTTTTGAAATTAATTTTTTTTATTTTATATTTGTCTTTTAACATACATGTTTTAAAAAAATGCATATATGTTTTTTTTATATTTTAATTTTACATATGTTGCGTACAATTGTGTAGTCATTACTTGTTCTACTAAAAAATGTTAATTGCACGTATGTTTCTGATGTACATTCTTTAATCTTTTAAATTTATAACAAAAAACATAACCATGTACATGTAACCTCTAAATTTATAACAAACCAAAACATAGATAATATACATAAAATTTGATACAAAATGAAATACAATTCAAATATAAATGTATCTTGTTAAAAATATACACGTCATTCAAAAAACATATGTGAACTCTTCCACGAACATACGTGCACGCTTCACTTTCTCATCAAATTTATTAGAATATACGAGTACCCTTCCAAAAACACGTATGTACTCTTCGAATAACATATGTGTACTCTTCCACGAACATACGTGCACGCTTCACTTTCTCATCAAATTTATTAGAACATACGAGTACCGTTCCAAAAACACATATGTGTACGCTCTCGTCAAATTCATTAAAACATATGCGCACGCCTTCAAAAATATGCTACTGAATGACCACGCCCTTTCAAGTAATTTGTACTAATGTACCATAATCTTTTCTACCATTTTTCAACATCGTCTTCACTGCAACCATATTTTGTCATATAAACAAACAAAAAAATGAATTAAAACCTCTTACTGATTTTGTAGATATCCGATTGATGTTTGCTCGGTCCAAAAAATTGGTGAATTCGAGTAACAAGAAACCCGACACTTATACATGGATTTGTAAACTTCTATTTCTTGTTTTTTAATTCGAGTAATAAGAAACAACCAAAACCAAGATCTAATTATCAATTAAATTTATACTCCAGTATTTAAAACCTCACATCTTATTCGTCGTTAAAACCTCACATCTCTTATTCGTGTTTCAAGATATGCGGAGAGCGACGAAGACAATCGTGGTTGAGCTGAAATCTGGTAACAATCACAACTACACAAAATAACCTCATCATGGAGTAAGTAGATATTGATAAATCTGTCGGTCATGATCAATCAAATGACTTAAGCATAACAACCTAGATCTAAAATAAAAAAAAGGGATCATAGATGAAATTAACTAGTACAAACCTGACGTCATGATCAATAAAGTCACAAAAACAAGTTTATCCCCTAAATTGATACACAATCTGACGTGATGATCAATTAAATGATGTAACATCTAGATCTAAAATAAAATAAAAAAGAATCATACGAGATGAAATTAACAATTAGTACAAACCATTTACAATTCACTTTGAACCCGTCTGGAACCATAAGAATATGCGATGAAAGATGATGGTATTTTTTCGATGATGATTGTTTAGATCTAGAAACAAGGAGGAAAAGATGATAGTATTTTTTCAGATTGATTCACAATCTGACGTGATGATCACGTTTGACTTTGAATAAGTTGGATGAGTGAAAACAGGGAATTTAATGTAGATTAAAAAATTAAGGAATTTAATGTAGATCACAATCTGACGTGATGATCACGTTTGACTTTTTAAAGCTTGTGGAAAAGCAATATTAAATTAAGAAATTAAATTAGATGAAAACAGGGAATTTAATGTAGATTAAAAAAAGAGATCACGTTTGACTTTGAATAAGTTGTGTTGTATTTTAATCATTTGACTTTTATATAACCGATTTATTCTTGATTGCTTAATACAAGGAATATTTAATGTAAATGGTTAAAATGAAATTCCTTTATTGTCCTTTAATCAATTATTTAATGTAATATGAAATTATAATTAATTACAATTATGCCACAAGCTTTAATAACCATTGATCAAAAAAATAAAGGGTCCGGATTGATTTAAAATAGTTCTGTAAAGTTCTGCACCTTAAATGAGTTCTCAATATAACACTTCACTATATATATATATATATATATATATATATATATATATATATATATATATATAATACTATAATATATATATATATTATTATGTGTGTGTGTGTGTGTCGTTGTGTGTGTAGTGTGTGTAAAGTGTATATATATAACATATAAACTATATATAACTTATTATATATATATACATACATATATATATATATATACATACATATATATATATATATATATATATATATATATATATATATATATATATATATATATATATATATATATATATATATATATATATATACATATATATACATATATATATATACATATATACATATATATACATATATATACATATATATATATATATATATATATATATATATATATATATATATATATATACATAATATTATATATTACATAATATATATTATATATATAGTATATAAATATATATATATTATATATATATATATATTATATAATATATTATATATTAACAAGAAAGGTATTATAGAAATTTTACACTCTCAATTTTCATTAAATTTCACTTTATAACCGACATAGTTATCTCTCTCCTCATAATGATAACTCCAAAACTGTTAACCCTTTATAACCGACATAGTTCTCTCTTTCCTCATAATGAAAATTAAAAACATTAGAGTGATTTTAATTAAAAAAATCTGGTGGTGATGTTATGTAGAAAAAATATGTTGATGGTTTTATGTTGAAAAAAAATAAGAGTGATGTTATTTAAAAAAATCTGGTGGTGATGTTATGTACAAGACGCATCGATTATGTTTGAGCTAATGTACTACGACGCATCAGTTATTTTAGAGATAATGTACCACGACGAATCAGTTATTTTAGAGATAATGTACCACGACGCATCAGTTATTTTCCACATAATGTACTACGAAAATTATTTTTCAGATAATGTACCTCGACGCATCAGTTATTTTTGAGATAATGTACAACGACGCATCAGTTATTTTAAAGATAATGTACCTCAACGCATCAATTATTTTTGACACGATGTACTACGACAGTTATTTTACAGATAATGTACCTCGACACATCATTTATTTTCGACATAATGTACTACGATGCATCAGTTATTTTCGACATAATGTATCTCGACGCATCAGTTATTATTGACATAATGTACCTCGACGCATTAGTTATTTTACAAATAATGTACCTCGACGCATCAGTTATTTTCGACATAATGGTAAGAAAATATTAAATCATTTAACTAAAATGTTATATCATCTTGTGTTTAATGGCATAAAATAATGACAAGTTTGTAACGTTTATTTTGGTCAATGATATACAAAATATGGTTGATTTTAGATCAATTCCCTTAAATACCCTTGATCATTTATTAATCTAATCAAATACTAATTAATTGATCCAATGGTTGTTATTAGTTCTTACTTTTACAACTTTAAGTTTGATCTCACAATAACCTCCTTCTCAAACTCTTGTATTATTCCTAGTATATATATAGCCTTACGCTAAATAACAATTTTGTTTTTCTTTCTTTAGTTTAGTACACCAGGTCTCGACTCTTTGCCATCTATTTGTATAAAAATTTCAACATTTAAGATAGACTACGTGCATAGCGACGGAAATTCTTAGCGGCATATAATTAACGATATGTGATATTGTGGTTAGTGTTTCGTGTCAACACGTT
Source organism: Tanacetum coccineum (assembly GCA_026074375.1). Lineage (NCBI taxonomy): Eukaryota > Viridiplantae > Streptophyta > Magnoliopsida > Asterales > Asteraceae > Tanacetum > Tanacetum coccineum. The sequence continues at coordinate 50,625 of BQNB010034250.1, forward strand.
CATTTTTAGTTGATAAGATTGCTCTTGAAACTATACCGGCAAATGAATGAGCATTGGTGGCGAAGGAAGGAAATATTGCATTGCTGCAGCGGGTTACCTGTGATTAACCAGAGAAATACAAAAAGAAAATGATCCCCGTCAGGCCGGTTCACCCGCTTTTATCGGTTCCTCTCCAAATCGTTTTAACTCATTTAAGGTGCAGAACTTTACAGATTTTAGGTGCCGAATTTTACAGAACTATTTTAAATCATCAATGGTTATTAAAGCTTGTGGCATAATTGTAATTAATTATAATTTCATATTACATTAAATAATTGATTAAAGAACAATAAATGAATTTCATTTTAACCATTTACATTAAATATTCATTGTATTAAGCAATCAAGAATAAATCGGTTATATAAAAGTCAAATGATTAAAATACAACACAACTTATTCAAAGTCAAACGTGATCTCTTTTTTTAATCTACATTAAATTCCTTGTTTTCATCTAATTTAATTTCTTAATTTAATATTTCTTTTCCACAAGCTTTAAAAAGTCAAACGTGATCATCACGTCAGATTGTGATCTACATTAAATTCCTTATCTAGATGGGTTCAAAGTCAATTGTAAATGGTTTGTACTAATTGTTAATTTCATCTCGTATGATTCTTTTTTATTTTATTTTAGATCTAGATGTTAATTGATCATCACGTCAGATTGTGTATCAATTTAGGGGATAAACTTGTTTTTGTGACTTTATTGATCATGACGTCAGGTTTGTACTAGTTAATTTCATCTATGATCCCTTTTTTTATTTTAGATCTTGGTTGTTATGCTTAAGTCATTTGATTGATCTTGACCGGCAGATTTTGGTTGTTATGCTTAAGTTATATACAGCCACTGAAACCACTGCCAACATCAATTGCATCTGTCGCCGTCACCACTGAATCTTGATTTAACAAGTGGTGTTTCGAGCTTGGGTGGTTTCGTTGTGGTTTTAGTGGTTCCGATGGTGATTGTGTGTCTTTGGTGGTATTTTCGAGCTATTTTTTGGTCGGGTCAAAGGTGGTTTCTTGGTTGTTTTAGTTGTACTTGCAAGTACTGTTAACTAAAAAAACTTACACGCGCATTCT